>JAYESA010000017.1:41535938-41653438 GCA_036927795.1 Iris macrosiphon | reverse complement strand
TGCTCAAACTCTCCTGCAAACTCCTCCAGAAATAAGAAGTGAAATGGCTATCCTGATCCATGACTATATTGATGGGAACCCCATGTATCCTGATGATCTGCCTCATATATATCTCTGCCAGCTTCTTCGTAGACAAACCAACCTTCAAAGACAAAAAGTGGGCCGACTTGGCCAACCTGTCAACGATGACCCAAATTGTGTCTTTTCTTTCTGGAGATCGTGGAAGTCCAGACACAAAATTTATAGTAATGTGCTCCCACTTCTACTCTGGAATGTGTAATAGATGAAGTAAACCACCTTGACTTTGTCTCACAGCTTTCATTTGCTGGCACACTAAGCATCTCGATACAAACTGTGCCACTTCCCTCTTTATGCCATACTACCATACACTCTCTCGCATATCCTGATACATCTTGTTGGTACATAGATGCATGAAATACTAAGAGCGATGCGCTTCCTGTAATACCTCCTCACGCAGCTCTCCACTAGGCACACATAATCTAACACCATGCTGCAAAGAACCATCCTCAACAATGGTGAAATCATCCTCCAATCCTGCTCATACCTGGGCTCTAATGCTCCTCAGAGATACATCCTCATACTGGGCTGCCTTAATCCTGTCCATCAACTCTGAGTGTATCTGCAACCCCCACATCTGTATGAAAAAACCAGGAACTATCACCTCAATACCCAAGCTCTCCAAGTCCTCCAACAAATATCGATCCTACGTCAACAACATAGCTACCGGATACCTGCTGAAGGCATTGGCAACTACATTGGCTTTCCTAGGATGATACTACAAAGATATGTCAAAATCCTTTATCAGTTTCAGCCACTGACTCTTCCTCATGTTTAACTCCTTCTAAGTGAAAACGTACTTCAAGCTCTTGTGGTATGTGAATATCTCCACACGCTCTCCGTACAAATAGTATTTCCATAACTTTAAGGCAAAGATGACTGCTTTCAACTCTAAATCGTGGGTAGGATAGTTCTTCTTATGAGGACGCAATTGTCTGAATGCATAGGCAATCACTTTCCCATTCTGCTGAAGTACACAACCTAGACCTTTCTCCGATGCATCACTATAAATAGTGAACCTTCTGACCCTGATAGAACACCAAAATAGGAGCAGACGTCATCCTCTTCTTCAATTCCTCAAAAGTAACTTGGCACTCCTCTGTCCAAACAAACTATGTATCCTTCCTGGTGAGTCTAGTCATCTGCTCTACAATATATGAAAAATCTTGCACAAACTTCCTTTAGTAGCCTGCTATACCCAAAAAACTTCTGATCTCTGCTATTGAACTCGGGGCCTCCAAGACTCCAATGCTGCGATCTTCTTCGAATCCACTGAAATTCTATCATCAGTCACAACATGTCCTAAGAACTCCACCTTGTCCAGGAAGAACTCACACTTGGACACTTTTTCATACAACTTCTCCTTCCTCAGCACATCCAATACAATTCGCAAATGATCCTCGTGCTCCTCCGGTGTCTTCGAGTATATGAGTATGTCATCAATGAACACCATCATAAACTTGTCAAGGTACTGATGGAACACCTGGTTCATCAAATTCATAAATATTGTTGGGGCATTAGTCAACCCAAACGGCATCACCATGAACTCATATTGCCCATACCGAGTCCTAAAGGTAGTCTTTGGAATGTCCTCCGGCTTCACTTTCACCTGGTGGTAGCCTGATCTCAAGTCTATCTTGGAAAATACCTTGGCGCCACTCAACTGATCGAACAGGTAATCAATCTATGGCAACAGATATTTATTCTTGATAGTGAGATTATTCAATATCCTATAATCGATGCACATGCGTACTGATCCATCCTTCTTCGGTACAAACAATACTGGGGCTTCCCACGGTAAAGAACTGATCTGATAAACCCCTTATCCTGTAATTTATCCACTTGCTTCTTCAGCTCGACCAGCTCACTGTTGTTTATTTTATAGATATGTTATAAAATTGGTTCTGCACCTGGCACTAAGTCTATTGAGAATTTAATATCTCGATCTGGCGGTAATCCTGACAATTCCTTAGGAAACACATCTAAGAACTCTGCTATCAAAGGATACGATAACTCCTTGTCTTCTACCATAGCTGCACAGATAATGCCTTCTCTCTGCTCTGTAACTCCTCTAGCAAACTTAAACTCTGGCTCTTCTGGCAGGCTAAACAAAACTCTACCTCATCTATAATCTATACTAGCATGGTGCCTACTCAACCAATCCATCCCGAGTACAATATCGTAGCTCGAAAGTGGCATTAAAAGTAGACACGCACTCAGCTTCTGGCCTCCCAGAGTAACTCTTCGATCCTTGCAAATATCACTAACCAGGATAATGCCTCCCCCGGTCAAGATCTTGCAAGTCCTAAGCAAAGACTCCGCTACCAAATGATGCTTCAGATTAAAAGAAACATATACTAAACTAGGGAAAGCACCACTATCAAATAAAGATAAAGCGGAAATGGAATCAAGAAGAACAGAACCTACGATAACATCTCAAGTAGGCTCGGCCTATTCGACTGTCATAGCAAACGCTCATCCCTGATGTGCACCTCCCTGATGCTGGTACTGGGCATAACACTGTTGCTGGGTCAGAAGTGGCAGTCCTCTCGGCTGTACTGTAGGTGGCCTTGCCTGTGTCCTCTGAGCCAGAGCTGCTCCCTGAACTGCACGACGAAGGTTGGAAGGATAATCCCTCAGCCGATGTCCCTCGTCACCACAATACAAACTAACTCCTAATCTTTTCCTGCAAACTTCCCAGATATGGCCAAACTTCTTGTAGTAGTGGCAGGAAGCTTGTTGTGACTGTCTTTGCTACTGTGGTGCCTGTGAAATGGTGCCCTACCTTGAGTCTAGTGCTGCTGCGGCTACTGAAAATGCCTGGACTAGAAATGAGGATGCTTAGTAGTCACTGTGCTGCTATTAGCCCCCAGAAAAGAAATACGATCTTTCTTGGATTTTAAGCCCGACTCCCGCTCAATCTTGCATGCCTCCACAAGTATCTCCGAATAGGTCTCATAGAAAGGTGAAATAAGGATCTTCACTTCCCAATTCAGACCCTCGCAGGAATGGATAGCTAGAAACCTTTGACTCCCTCACCAAATACTTCGCAAATTGGTTCAGCCTACCGAACTCAGCAGCGTACTCCTCCACGGATATGGTCCCCTAAGTAAGGCCCTCAAACTGCCTGCCCAAGTCTAACTTTTTCGCCCGAGCAAAAAACTTTCTCTTGAAGAGGTCCTTGAATACCTCCCAAGACTGTCCCGCATCAGCAAGAAGTGGCTTATTCATGAACCAAGTGTGGGCAATATCGAATAGCTGAAGTCGTACTGCCTCAATCTTCAGATCCTCAGTAAGACGAGACTCCCTCATGAGACACTCAATATCCTCGAGCTAATCATCAGCGTGGACGATGCCCTCAGTCCCTTTGAAGACCCAAGGTTCCAGCTTCTTGAAGTCCTGGACATTATCCGGCCGAAGCTGGGCAACCTACGGCTGGACCAGAACTTCTCTCTCTACTACAGCAAGGGTAAGCTGATGAGCACTCTCAATGCCCTGCTGTAACACGTCGTTCTGCCTCTGGTGTGCCTCGTACTGGGCCCTCTGAGCCCCCATCATCTCACAAAATAATGCTAACACCTGAGTCGCATCTGTCGGTACTGGCGGTGGAGGTAAAAGTCCCTCAGATACAGCCGAAACAGTCCTCTAAGCTGGAGGTGGACCCACGAACGCAGTCGATACGCCAATCATCAAAGAAATGATTGGTGTAGGCCCTCAAAAAGTCATAGATCTCTCAGAAAATGCTCCTCTCTGTTGTGATCTAGTCTTAGGCGGCATCCTAAGGCAAAGCGAAAGAAAAGAATCAATATGGCACATGATATATGGATTCAAAGAAGGATAGTTAAAGATCAAATATCAATATCAAGGAAGAACAGTTAAAATAAATCAAAAAAGTTATTTTCTAGATATGATTGAGTATTCTCAGCCTATAACCTATATCCTATATCCTAAAACAGGCTCATAATAGCACTCAAATAAGAGCACTACTACAAATCATACTAATTGCGATCTCGAAGAACTGTATGGGCCACCACTAAAAATGTGTCATAAATCGCACCCGATATAGGGGCACTAGTAGTGAACACTTAGCCTATACTGCAACATCGGCGGTAGAACGCTGTTTGGAAAAACTATCTATCTAGCAATCAAGATATAACAATAAAATATGAATACTCGATCACAAATTTATAAGATGGAACAATCGCACGAATAAGATAAAAGAATTGAAGAGTCACAATATAGCTCACAAGACAAATAATATACAGTGAGTCAAATCAAAGAAATACTAATAACAATACTGGCGACAAATCCAGTACAAAAGAATCTAACTACTGTGCAACGAGTCTTGGGAGATCTGTCTCAGTCGGGATGAGACCCTCCTGAGCCAAGATCTCTGCTCTAAGCCGACAACATCCTAAGGCCCATAGTGAGTGGGGTACCACTCCACAGTGTCATCTGAGAAAAATATATCCAGTCAAAAAAGGAGCAAAGTATATCTCTAACAATAGTTCTAATAAATAATATAAACTATGTAACAATAAATAGAGCGAATATACAAGATATAATATAAAGGTATAAGAGATATGCAATAAAGGAATACGGAAAATAAATACAAGAATGAGCATCATAGGAATAAATAAGAAATACTACTACTAAGTGAGTGAGTACCAGCTTTAATATGTGATCGTCTTGGGAACTTGCACAAGGATAATGGCCTGGTTAATCATATATGCGGTGTATGATAAACACTATTCAAGGAACAAGACATGCACAAGGAGGGTATGATCACATATCTACACTACATACTCACCGCCCCCGACTGGTATAGTAGATCCAATCATGGTACGTTATGACACGGGATTCCACAAGAAAGGCGCTACTCTTCTCATGAACCAATATCTGTATTTGTAGAAGAAGAACAAGAAAATAAGGCTTGCACAAGATACACCAAAAATACCAAAGAATAATATCTCATGACGAGATCCGGATATACCAATCCGTATAACTATCGTGTCAAGAAATCAAGGATATCTACATAAAATACAAGAGACATAGAGGATATCATAAATGAGAAACTATCAGAGAATGTACTTACCTAAAATTCGGTGAACAGTATCAAAGATGTCTGGTACGGTACCTCAAAGACCTAAATATGAAATATTATATCAATACAAGATTCTGAAATAAAAATAAGTTAAACTAGTCAACTTCTAGGTCATAAAGCCATTTCTAAGTCAAAATAGTCAAACTATGTCAACTCTAGGTCAAACTGGTCAAACTATCTATTTTTAGGTTATATGAGTCTATCTTTAGGATATTGGGTCCACACACTATGTTACTAGGCCACACTAGCTATACTAGTATACTAGGAAACAAACAAGATACCATATCATAAGATACATAATTTATTATATATGAAAATATTATAATATATATGTACAAGACAAAATAAATATCACTCCTAGCTAAACTAATGCTAAGTGGATACCTTGGCTTTGAACCAAAAGCGGTGTCACACTACCTACACACCCATCTTGATGCTCCAACTCAATACCTTGAGTAAAACCCAATACCTTGACATTTACCTTGGTATCACAAGGTAATTTAATATCTAACATATTACTAACTACCCATACTCCTCACTATACACTAATATATATTTAAACTTATAACAATACTATACTAACTATATACTAATATACCCCTTTGGATATTCAATACCCGTACCCAAGTTATCTCAACTCTCATTACCTTGGTGTATCTCAAGGTAATCAAGAAATAATACTAACTAATATTAACTAGTGCTTATGCATATACATATCTCATATATACTAACTTATTTATAATATATACATAACCTACTAGCTTATCAATATAAACTTGCTAACTTATATATATATATATATATATATATATATATATATATATATATATATATATATATATAGCTAACCGGCTTATTGAAACTTATTGTCGTTGCTACTTTATGCTTCTGCTGTCGTTGTTGCTTTTTGCTTCTGCTATGGCTTCTGCTGCTGCTGCTGCTTCTGCTTTCTGCTGCTTCTTCTGCTGCTTCTGCTTCTGCTGCGACTTCTGCTGCTGCTTTTGCTTCTTAGCTTCTGCTGTAGCTGCTTATGCTGTTGCTTCTTAGCTTTTTTGCTGCTGCTTTTCATTGCTTTCATCTCTACTTTTTATTACTTTTCTCACTGTTTTTCATTATTTCTTCATTATTTTCTATTGTTTCTTCTCCCCTCAAGCTCACATACATATACACATACACACACACACACATACATTATATATATATATATATATATATATATATATATATATATATATATATATACACACACACAATTATACATATATATATATATATATATATATATATATATATATATATATATATATATATATATATATATATATAAAAGACTATATATAAACATATAACTATAATATCATTATATATATATATATATATATATATATATATATATAACCATACTAGAGATGCACATGAACTCCTACTCTCTTATGATCGCCAACATATCATTATACATATATATACATATAACTACACTATATCTATGATACGCTTGCGATATGGCTCCACCACACAACCAAACGTATCCCGAAGGACACGAGCAAGTCTAAAATCGTAATTATGAATAATACGAAGAGCTAGCTACTCAACTACGTGTCTGTATCAAAATGTGACATGCTCAAACCCCCGTATCGGGAGAAAACTCCCAAATTAATCCGTATATTCAAATTATCGGGATACGGCCTACACGTATCCAATTGTGGATATGACACTAGCCACACACAATTAAACACATATCAATTGGTCTAATTGATCTATTGACAAACACAAGATGTGTTAATCTCAAAATTTCTCCAAAATTGACACAAAATACCACATAACTTTCTCCATAGGTCTCCTATGAACCTAATTCTAATTCTTATGGGTAGCTTCCTAATAATTAAAATATAGATTTAAAGTCTAATTAGAGGGGAAAAACTGAATTATACCTATTGGGAGATAGATTCTCAATGAAACCTCCAAATTGAGTGAAAAGAGCCTTCAACTTATAGATCCTTGCTCCTCCTTGCAGATCCTTACTTTTTTCTTATAGATCATTGCTCTAATAGCCTCCAATGATGATTTGGAAAGGAATTAAAAAAAAATAGGTAGAATTTGATGTAGAAATAAAGAAATTTGAAAGAGAAAATTCTAGATCTAGATTTAAAATAAAAAATAAAGAGGGAGAATTTTTCTCCACTCTAATACTAGGCCGACCCCCTTCTCCCTTCCCTAAGCTACTATAAAATATCTAAAATACCTTTTAGGATTTGTCATGAAGAAATAATTAAGGAAGGAAGGTTCTAGTCTAGTTGGTTTAACTTAATTAATTATCCTTCTAATGATTGGGCTTCTTATTAGGCTCAATTCTAACTAGAATTAAATGTTGATCCAAGGATCTAATCTAAACTAATTAGGTCAACTAACAAAACTCCAAAATAAAATACTAACTTCTAATAATAAGTAAATAATATAATAAATCAATTTATAATATGCGCAATATTTAATTAATTATGAAATGACCAAAATACTCTTTCCTAGAAAATTTGGTAGTGACAAATCCTAACTTAGATAGTTAACCTCTACGTATTCTTAGAATTATCGTTACTCTGTCTTCATTCAATATACAATTATCTAGGTTTAGGGTTCACTACGATACCACAGCGTTTTAGCTTCTAAATTAGGATATCTTCTGAAATCCTTAAACTTTCGGACAGAGTCTCCTTTGTATTTTGAGCTCCAAATACAGTAAAATATTTGACCCAAAGCAACTCTCCATAAAATTGACATGGGTCAAAGCCCCTTCGGTGGAATAACTCTATAGCGGACACACACAGTGTCACGACCCGCACCCGAAATTTGGGCACGAGTATGCGGGTACGTCCAGCCTACGCCGCAGCATCGGCGGTAGAACGCTGTCTAGGTCATGATTCTATCTAAGAAATCTCACACGAGCATCCAATCTCCATAAGGAGGCACGGATGATACAATATAAATGAACAACATACTCAATCACAAAACTACAACACGATAAGATATCGAACAACAAATAAAAATATATCACAAGTCTAAATATAAATAATCTAACTAAATAAATATCCATGTCTCAACAAGAATGCCGGAGACAAATCCGGTACCAAAAATTTTGCTAAAAGAACTAACTAGATGATTAGTGATTCCGGCTAGACCTCCCAGAATCACAACTGAACTACCAAGTCCAAGTCTGCAGCTACTCACCATATGGTCCATAAAATGTTGGATACCGGTCCTCTAAGGCATAGTCTGGGAAAATATTTCCATTCAGTCAGGAGCAAAGTACAATCTCGAATAACAATTCTATTTAATTGATAAGGACTATAAAGCAATAAACAGATGATGCTATATACTGAGAGAAGACAGTAAAATAATGTAATGGCAAAATAAAGAGACAGGCAATGTAAAGAGACAGGCAATATGATACAGTCAGTGCATATATGAAGTGAAGAGAACAAGGTACAATATCATATACAGGTGATGTAGTATATGATCTAAAATAGAGAACTGTAATCTATTCTAAGTGTTTGAAATAGCAATTTCGAAATATGATTGGCTTGGGAACATGTACGATGACTATATGGCCTGGCTAATCATACGTGAGGCGTATGATTAACACCAATAATTTAAACTTGTAGGATAGGTTTTTGATCACATCTCTCACTAGCAATTTCCCCGCCCCCAACTAGTACTGTGGATCCAGTCATGACACGTCACGATACACGATCAATGTCCAATATGTCATGTACGATGTCTAATATCAATGTCAATGTCAATATCAATATCAATGTCGTGTATAATGTCAATACGATAACCAATGTAACACCTCATGACTAACGATCCAATCTATATACTAGTCCGTGTAGCACAGTGTCAAGAATCAGATGTAACATTTCTAGATACAGGAATTATAGAAATTATCAACAATTGGAAATTATCAGAAAATGTACTTGCCTCGGGTCCTTAGCTGGTAATACGATGTCCTGTCCCAGAGTATCGCTTGGATGAACCAACAGTCCTATAGACATATCACAAATATAATATTTGTATCAGATGTTACACTAACAGAATCATAATACACTGGCCTCTGGGCTATGCCAGGTATGGCACTAGTCAACTAGGGTCAAGTGCGTCAAGTTGCATGGGCGTCGCGTCTGTGATTGCTGGGCAAGACAGACGATCAAAAATGGTACGGGGCTCGCCAGTACGTCAGTGTACGTGCGACAGTCAACTAACAGTTCACAGGGTCAAGGTCGTGTGTAAGGACGGGGTATCCGTATTTACACTCGGGTCGCCTACAACATTCACCAATTAAACAATAATTAATTATAATACATATATATAGGGTTATACCAAAATTACGTACAAAAATATGTATAAGTGTATACCAATAATAGAATTATATAACATATATACATACGTTTAAAAATGTACATTCAACCAATATTTATACGTATACTAGGAATTTATATATATATACTGAATTTATATACGTTTATAAATATATATATATATATATATATATATATATATATATATATATACCAAAATAATATGTTTACATATACGTACATATGTATATATATATATACCAATATAATATATATATATGCTACCTTTATATATATGCCAAAATACGTTTTATCAACATATACTAGATACATATATATATCTACATTTATATACCAAATAATATATATGTATATGTATATACATATATCAAAAATACGTACTAAAATATGTACTATCATATAATATTTAATACTAAAACATACATTAACATATATTATATGTATACGGATATATTAATACACATATATATTTAATACGTATTTATACTAAAATACATTTTTAATATACATATACACACATACACCATACACATTTACACCCAAATACGTACGTATACTACGATATACTATATCAATGAAGGAGGGGAGAGGGAGAGGAAGAGGAGACTCACAAGGGGTTGGCCGGAGTCGGACTGTGGGCCGCCGGGAAAGGAGCTCGACGCGAGGGAGAGGAGCATCGGGAGGTGATGTACTGGTGGTGGTGATAGGTGATGAGGATGGTGGTGGTAGTAGTTCTGGTGGAGTGAAGGTGATGGCTCGATATGGTGGCCGGTTGGACAGGTGAAGACGACCGGAGTTGCAGCTCGCCGGGGTCGGCTCGAGCGGTGGAGCTCGGGCTGATGATAACTCGTGGTGGGGACTGGGGGTTGGCTCGGTTGAGGCGGAGGAGCAGCAGTCGGCTTGCTGTGGGGAGATAGACAGGTCGGCGGTGGGTTGATCGGCTGGCCGGGGTCAGCTCGACTCAGATGGTCGGAGTCGAGAAGCTGGGGATGGGTCGACTGACAGGAACTGTGGCCGGGCCGCGCCGGAGAAGGGGCTCAGGAAGAGGAGGGGATGACTCGGGATGATGGCACTGGTGGTGGTGGTCAGTCGTGCCGGGGAGGGGAGGACCAGCAGGGAGTCGGAAGGAGTTGCAGGGTGGTGCAGGCTCGTCGGAGCACGGCTCTGGATGGGTCGACTGTATGTGGAGCTCGTCGAGGAGTGAGGCTGGAGTGGAGGAGTGGAGGACGGGGATGCTGGTCTGAGTACAGGCCGGGGTCGATGCTGCTAGAGGTGGAGAACAGCAGCTGAGGACGACGGCCGGGGTGCTTGGCCGGGTCGGGGTGATGGCTGAGTGAACAGTAGGGAGGATAGTGATGATTTCCCCCTCTTTTTAATTTTAAAAAAATAAGAAGAAGAAGAAAGGAAGAAGAAGAGAAGAAGAAAAGAGAAGAAGAAAGGAAATATTTTAGAATGAATGAGGGGGGCTACGGTTGGGGCTTGTGAGGAGGTGGGGGGCTTCCCTAGGTTTGGGGATTAGGGTTTTCTTGGGAAGGGTGAGTAATGGGACATTAAATAGGGAGAGGGTATGGAAAATGAATGGTGAGGATGCACCCCTCTAGAATGGGTGGTTAGGATTTGTCATGAAGGAATCCTTCATATAAGGATGAGGGTCGGGTTGATTAGTCAAAATTAGGGCTTCTCCATTGGGCTGAACCAATGGAGTATTGACACCTAATGCAGTATTTGCAAATTAGCCCCCTTAAATTTTGATATTTGCACAAACACAGGAAATGATGAAAAATTGGTGGGCGATTTGGTGTTTGGTGTTTTGTAGGGTGAGGGGGTATTGTGTGTGTTGTATACGCTTAATTAGTGGGGTACTGGAATTAAATCAGGATTTACAAAATTAGTCAAAATGGTATCCTCAATTTAATTAGAAATAAATGCAAGCTGTGTTCTAAAATTAATTCGGAGTACATGGGGCCAAAATTAGGTCGGGTCACAAATATCATTAGTGAAGAAGACTCAGAACAGAATATTACCCTAATTTGGGTCGCACGAAAAATGGGTCAAGATTGCCTCCAATTTCGATTGGGACGCACAACGATACAAAGTTGAAATTTATTTAGAAATTAAATAAACGTCCGCGATGAATATTGTGTGGCTAAAATGAAGCACAAGAGAGCATAATTACGAGTTACAAAAATGGTCAGAATGGAAGGCAGGCATGTCTAGGGCAAGGTTGTAAAATTTGTTGGAAGGCAAAAGTCAGGGTAGCGCTCCAAATATCGAAGCAACGACAAGGCACAACAATTTAAATAAATTACGGTAATTAATTACTACCTCCAAAAATTAAATTTTAAATAAAATAATTAAATACAAAATCCTATAATTCGGTCAGGTGTTCGTCTAGTGGGCTTCTAGGTCAAGTCTACCAGCTCAAACATTAATGAACACCGTATACATATTAAATACACATCTCATGTAATTATTTAATTTAAATACACATATCGAAAAATCATTTAATATAAATACCATAGTATTAATAATATATAAAAAGTTAAAAATACCCCTGTTTTTGGAATGTGGTAGTGACAAGTCTACCCTCCTTAAAAAAACTTCGTCCTCAAAATTTAAAATCCTCATAGTAGTGTTTATTTATTATATTATTTTCCATCAATAGTTAAATTCACCAACCCACATAATCCTGAAATAATTTAACTTGTCATTTCACGATTTTCAAAAATTCTGAAATTATTGTATTCCTGAAAAATTCTCGAAATAAAATCAGTTTTAATTTTCCTCACAATTTCCTTTGAATTTTTAAGTTAAAAAAAATCAAATACTCAAAATTTAATATCTGCTCCTCAAATTTAATTTCAATCAATGTATATATATATAATCTAAATCTCGTCCCAAAAAATCTGAATCCAAACACTAATCCATCAATGATCTTATTCCTTGGTTTCTTTTTCTTTTCTTTTTTCCACCAAACTCAAATAATGCGATACTTATAGATTCTTCAAATGCAACATTTATAATATAAAATTTTAAATTCATATCTCGCAATCAAATAGATATAATGATAATCTCCTTAATTTCCTCAAATTTTAATGATAACTTCAATCATCTCATAATCTTCCTAAAATTAATAAATTATCAACTCTGCCATGTTAATTTCTTAACCCTTCATTTAAATTAATATTTATCCTCAAATTTTAATAATAATTTAATCATATCTCAATCTTGATAAAATCAATGATTCGTCAACTCTGCCATATTCAATCCTTAACTCTTTATGCTTATCCTCAAAAATTTTAAGCATCTTGTTTCTCTTGTCAAGTCATAACCTCTTCATAAATCTACTATGGTCAACCCCAATAATCATGGTCTAAGAAAAATTATACCTACAGTCATGCAATCTAAGAAAAATATGTACGGTCATGTGTCTTTTGTCATGGTATTGCAGTCTCTGTCAGGTGTACTACTAACTACATTCTAACAAAAATTATGCATACAACTACGGTACTAGGGAATCAGTCAATCAGTCAAATAGAAAGGAATAGAAGGAAGGAAAGAATAGAACATGCTAACACATTACCTGCAGTATCGGTCTGCTCGACCCTCATCGCAAATGCCCCGCCCTGCTGGGGTGGTTCCCTTCGCGGGTGCTGAGCAATATATGGTTCCACAGGTAGCCTAACTGGATCTCTATAATTTGGAGCTGCATGTTGAACTAGAAGGCAATCCCTCATTCAGTGTCCTAGATCGCCACAGCACAAACAAAGTCCTAACCTCGCTCTACAGCTCTTCCTAAGATGACCTGGCTTCTTACAGTAATGACAAGTCTGCTGATCCTGCTGAACCGAACTGGTGCCTGGTACTGCTGTTGATACTAAAATGCCCTCGGTTGCCACTGGCCAGGATACTGCTGGGCAACTCTCTCAACTGCCGGTAGTGCCATCTGGTGAGCGTTCTCCATGCTCTCTCTCATTAGTTCAGTCTGAGCCTGGTGCGCTTCTGCTTACACCCTCAGAGCCTCAGCTTGAACTCGCTGAGCATCTGCCGTCACTCTCTGGGCATCTACCATGCCCTGGATTAAGGTAAACATCTGTGCCCCGTCAATGGGCACACCTCCAAAAATTGGAGTCGGTAAAGGAGGAAGGTTGTCCGTCACAGTTACGGCAATCCTCTGAACAGGTGGGGGAGGAGGATCCCTGAAAAGTGCAGATTCTCCCACATGCATCGAAGATGTAGGAGAAACTACAGTTGTCTGTCCATCAGGTAGAGAGGTGGCAGACCCCTCTAAAGCTGGTGCTCCCACTCTCATAGATCGTGTCTTCGACGATATCCTGAAGACAGATCCAAAAGAATCAATTAAGGCAATATATGCGATATCATCAAGGAATGACAGTAAAGTTCTAAAGAAGCAATATTCAAGATAAATAGATGGGAATATTCCTAGTTGTGATTGTACAGGTCAATGATGCATCCAAGGTTTGATACCTCTATCCCTTTAGGTACCACAGTTCTACTACAAGCACACTCGCTGCTAGCTCTCTTGCCTATCGCAATTGTTCATACTAGTTGTTCTTATCACTCAAGTGCACACTAAGTGCAACACACCATACTAAGTACTGTTCTCCCTAATACAACTCTAGATGGACACCCTAGTCTGTTTGCAGTGCCATCTCAGTCATGCCCAAGTCAACAGATCCTTACGTATGCACTTCATCCACTCATATACTATTATACATTTCTTACCTACTGTAAAAATTAATCTTCAAAATAAGATCATCAAAGTTTAACTTCTTGAACAATTCAAAATAAAATGCATATACTTCCTCAAAATTCAAATACTCAACATCAAAATAAAATTTTAATCACTTCTAAAATCTTCATAGCCTTGACCATGTTTATTGAATCAAATTAAGTCCTCAAATATTTTAATAACATAAAATCTTAACTCCTTAAAATTCTTAAAAATTGTAATTCATTCCCACTCTTCAAACGATAAAATTGAATCCACGAGTATACATATAAATACTCACAGTCTCTAATACTCAAGGTGCACACTAATACACTAATTATTTACAACCTCAACTGTGTACGAAAATTATACTGCCCGAATTATTTGCACTATTACTTCCAAATGATCATCATCACTGATATTCTTTCTCCTCTATCTATAGTGCCAATACAAACTATAACACACCTATCATAGAACTATTGCTACAAGGCACTACGCTATGGGTTACTCTAGATTAATGCCTACTGCTCAAATGTCCAATTAGGAAACACTTACAAACTCACAAGCAACACTCAGTCAATACTAATACTCATGACACAGACATAATTACAAGTCACTAATTATCATACTTAACAAGGAATCCTCAAGGAATAGGAGCTCAAAAAGAACTAGATTGAGGACTGAAGGTATTTCTACTGCTAGCAAACAAAAGAACGATGGAATAAAGTCCTGTAATAACAGAAATAGATAAGTGTTGAGATGATACTTTAAGAACCAATTTAAGATACAACCTGATAATCATACATGTCTGTCCGAAACCATGACACTTAGAATCCTCGCCACGCCAGTAAGCATAGGTGCGATAAACGACAGGTTCCGTAACTAAAGTATGCAACTCTATAATCATGTCATCTAGAATCTTCGCCACGCCAACCGGTATGGCTGCAAAAGACTCTAAGTTTTATAACTACAGTATGTACATCCAAGTCAGGTTCCTACGTTCTCGTCACGACAGCTAGTATGGCTGCGATAAACTCTAGGTTTCATAACCAAAGTAGATGTTTTACCTTTCTCAATGTCCTCATCAACATACGTCATCAGATGATACCATAAATTTTAGCCCGTAAAATTTATCTTGATATAAAATTAACTCAACAACGATACCAAGAATTAAATTTAACAACTGGTCAACAAGAATCAAACTCAATATCAACGAGTGAGGACGGACGGAAACAAGGGCGAAGGATTAAATTAGAAATTATAATAAGATTCTCAAGGGGTCATCCCAGGAATCTTTTAAGAATTTTGTGATTGAGTATCCACTCTCATCCTAGTATCCTATGTCCTATATTCTATAGCAGGCATGCAGTAGTACAACTGAGATGTCACACTACCACGACATCGCACAACTTGCGAAGTATGACCTGCATGGACCACCACTAAAAATATGTCACGACCCGCACCCAGAATTGGGGCACGAGTATGCGGGTACGTCCAGCTTATACCGCAGCATCGACGGTAGAACGCTGTCTAGGTCATGATTCTATCTAAGCAATCTCACACGAGCATCCAATCTCCATAAGGAGGCACGGATGACACAATATAAATAAACAACATACTCAATCACATAACTACAGCACGATAAGATATCGAACAACAAATAAAAATACAACACAAGTCTAAATATAAATAATCTAACTAAACAAATATCCATGTCTCAACAAGAATGCCTGAGACAAATCTGGTACCAAAAAGTCTGCTAAAAGAACTAACTAGATGATTAGTGATTCCGGCTAGACCTCCCAGAATCACAACTGAACTACCAAGTCCAAGTTTGCAGCTACTCACCATATGGTCCATAAAGTATTGTATACCGGTCCTCTAAGGCATAGTCTGGAAAAATATTTCCAGTCAGGAAGGAGCAAAGTACAATCTCGAATAACAGTTCCATTTAATTGATAAGGACTATAAAGCAATAAACAGATGATGCTATATACTGAGAGAAGACAGTGAAATAATGTAATGGTAAAATAAAGAGACAGGCAATGTAAAGAGACAAGCAATATAGGCAATGTGATATAGTCAGTGCATATATGAAGTGAAGAGAATAAGGTACAATATCATATACGGGCGATGTAGTATATGATCTAAAATAGAGAACTGTAATCTATTCTAAGTGTTTGAAATAGCAGTTTCAAAATGTGATCGGCTTGGGAACATGTACGATGACTATATGGCTTGGCTAATCATACGTGAGGCGTATGATTAACACTAATAATTTAAACTTGTACGATAGGTTTTTGATCACATCTCTCACTAGCAATTTCCCCGCCCCCAACTAGTACTGTGGATCCAGTCATGACACGTCATGATACACGATCAATGTCCAATATGTCATGTACGATATCTAATATCAATGTCAATGTCAATATCAATATCGTGTACAATGTCAATACGATAACCATTGTAACACCTCATGACTAACGATCCAATCTATATACTAGTCCGAGTAGCACAGTGTCAAGAATCAGATGTAATATTTCTAGATACTGAAATTATAGAAATTATCAACAATTGGAAATTATCAGAGAATGTACTTGCCTCGGGTCCTTAGCAGGTAATACCGATGTCCTGTCCCAGAGTATCGCCTGGATGAACCAACAGTCCTATAGACATATCACAAATATAACATTTGTATCAGATGTTACACTAACACAATCATAATATACTGGCCTCTGGGCTATGCTAGGTATGGCACTAGTCAACTAGGGTCAAGTGCGTCAAGTTGCACGGGCGTCGCGTCTGTGATTGCTGGGCAAGACAGACGATCAAAAATAGTACGGGGCTCGCCAGTACGTCAGTGTACGTGCGGCAGTCAACTAACAGTTCATAGGGTCAATGTCGTGTGTGAGGACGGGGTATCCGTATTTACACTCGGGTCGCCTACAACATTCACCAATTAAACAATAATTAAATATAATACATATATATAGGGTTATACCAAAATTACGTACCAAAATATGTATAAGTGTATACCAATAATAGAATTATATAACATATATACATACGTTTAAAAATGTACATTCAACCAATATTTATACGTATACTAGGAATTTATATATATACTTGTCACTACCCAATTCTAGAAAATAGGGTATATTTTTTTTTATTTGATAAATAGTGTACTGTATTTAATTATTTATATTTATAATTAATTAGTGCTTGTCTCATTTTTATTTTGATTGTTTTAGGGTTTTGGCTAGCTTGGACCCATGTCAGACCCTAGTAGACCCATGTCCGACCCAGCCCACACCCTTGTGAGAATTATTTTGGGGCTTAGATTTATTATTTTATTTTTAGGAGGTTAGTTGGAGAGATTTGGAGCTAGTTTGAGTGCATTTGGAACCCGAAACCCAAAACCGAGTGAATAGGGGCGTTTTGGGAAATTGAAACTTGTAAAACCCCTACCTACCCCCACCCGTGAGCTTCCCACAGCCCCCCCATCCGTGAGCAGCAGCCCATCTCCCCCTCTCTTCATTTACTTCTTCTTCTTCATTCCTTCTTCTTCTCCACTTCTTCTTTCTTCTTCCTTCCTTCTCCAAGTAAGCTTTTCTCCATCTTTCTTCTTTCTTTCTTCCATTTCTTCTTCTTTAAGCTAACCCTAACCTTACATTTTCTCTAACCTAGGTGTGAGGAGCTTAGATCTAGTATGGAAGCTAGAATTGGTGGCTTGGAGCTTGAGGGAGGTGAATTCTAGGGATTGTGAGACTTTGGCCTTGGAATTCCAACTCCCAAGAGGTAAAGCCTAACTTTTCCCTTCCTAATTATTTTGTGTAGTGTAATTAGTGTTGTAGAACCCTCCTAGACCCTAACCCTACCCGTAGGAGGAAGTTGGAACTAGTTTGGGTGAGTTTAGAAACTTTGACATTAGGTTTTGTGTCGAATTCGGGTAGAATCCGAATTTGGCCCAATTTTGGATGATGCCCTAGGTTAGATGGACCTAGGTAGATGTTGTCGGGTGTCTAGAGGGTGAGTGCATGTCTCCGTTCGGACACGGGAAGCCGTGTCGCGGAGAAACGAGCATTTCGGGCAAAATTGGGGCTTTTCGTCGTCGCCGATTCTAAGTGCATGTGCGTTTCCGCCACGAGCCTAGAATCGATGTGGGAGTGCATTTTCTAGGATCTAGACATCGTGTAGAGCGTGTGGGTAAATTTTGGGCCGATTTCGAGTTCGTTTGGTGTGCGTTTCAGGAGGTTTTCCGAGCCGCGTACCACGTGTTCGTCGAAATGACCGAACGGCCATTTCGACTTGGTTTCCTCGTTTCGGGCTTGTACGCGCATTGGGTTAGTATCGGGGAGTGTGTGCAAGAGTTTTTGGGCTATATTTTATATATTTTAGGGTATTGGTGAGTGTCGGGGTCGTTGGGCGTGAGTAGGGCGTGTGGTTTGAGTGTTGTGTGCGTGGTTGTGTTTGTATTGATATGTGTCTATATATATATATATATATATATATTTATATATATGTATGTGTGTTTATGTATATATATTTATATATATATGTGTGTATTTATATTTATGTACTTGTATATGTATATGTCTATGTGTATATATATATATATGTATATGTATAAGTGTGCTTGCGTGTGTATGTGTATATATATATATATATATATATATAGATGTGTTTATTGGTATGTATATATATATATTTGTAAGTGTGCATATATATATTAATATGTGTGTTTATATATATATATATAGCTATGTATATTTATAGGTGTGTGTATTTAAGTGTGTGTGTATTAGTGTGTGAGTGTGCTAGTGTGTGTGTGTTAGAGTGTGTAGTTAAGTGTGTGTATATATATATGTATCTAGTTGATATATATATAGATATATATGTAGATATATATATATATATATATATATAGTGATATATATATATGTATGGGTATGTATGTGTGTGTGCTTGTGTGTTGTAGGGGGGAACCAGCAGCTGCAGCAGCAGCAGAACCAGCAGCAGCAGCAGTAGCAAGTGCAGCAGCAGCAGTAGCAAGTGCAGCAGCAGCAGCATAGATCAGCAGCAGCAGTAGCATAGAGCAGTAGCAGCAGCAAATGCGAAGCAAGGAGCAGTAGCAGCGGCTAGTAGCGAGAGCTAGTGAGGGAGAGTGAGAGATTGGTATATATATATGTGATAGATGGATAGATAATAAGTTAGATAGATAGATATATCAATAGATAGATAGTTAGGTAGATAAGATAAATAGATAGTGAGATAGATATTGATAGATAGATAGCTAGGTATTTAGATAGATAGATACTAGATAGGTAGATAGCTAGATACTTAGATATATCTATCTAAGAGATAGATATCTATATACCTATAGTTATATATATATATATAGATATCTTGATAGGTATATATATATATGTGTTATGATTAGGTAAGGAAATAGGTAATGGGTAATGGATATATATGTGTGGATATATGTATATAGGTAGATACCTATTTAGATATATATAAATATGATAGGTAACTATATTACCTAGCCTAGATTAATAACTAGGTGCATAATTAATAGCTAGATAGCTAGTTAGAGGGCTTAGAGCGAAACCTCAATACCTTGAGATACCGAGGTATCTCGATACCTTGAGATATTCAAGGTATTGAGTTTCGAGCGGGGTATTTGAGCATTAGCCTAGGAAATGCTTGGGAGTGATTTTTATATGTTTATATATATATAATTACGCGTGCTAGCATAGGTTTTAGCGGATTTAGGCGGGGTGCGTGGCCTAGGGCGAGGTATCGGATACCGAGGGTATCCCGGTATCTCGATTAGGCGAGTTTGTGAGTTTAGTAGCTTAATGAGCTCGATTTGACCTAGAATTTCAGGGGCACCCTAGTTTGACCTAGCTTTGACCATAATTGTCCCCGTTGACCGTAAAAGTCAACGTTTGACCTAGTTTTGACCTAAAGTTGACTTTTTGGACCCCGGGTTGACTTTTTGACCCGATTTTCACCGGTTTGACCCGTTCGACCTAGAATAGCCCTAGAAGCCTGTTTTTAATTATTTTATATCAGTTTAAATGCTTAGAACCCTGTTTAATCCTTGCTTTTCGCATTAGGTCCTTGCGTCACCGGTCCGGACCTCGATCCTCATCAGTTGCTCAGGACATCAGGCGAGTACCTACCTCTGATAGTTTCTATTTCATGATAGCGTTTATATCACCTGTTCTAGAACTGTAATACTTGATTCTGACACTTTATTACACAAGCTGGTACTAGTGGATCCCGTCATGAGGTGCTATCCCCCTTGCCGTGTTCAGCGGGTACTCTATCACGTGTATTTCATCATGTGCTTCGGGTATTGATTATCATGTGCTATCATGTGCTTCTTGTGCTCTCGCCTTCGTGTGCGCGAGCTATTATCATGTACGTAGCATGTTGTGGTTGGATCCAATGGTATTAGTGGGGGAGGGGAGTAGTGAGTTGGTTATATGATCAAAGCCAAACAGTATTCATGTGTATGTCGGTTATGCAACTCATGCATAACGGAGTTATCGTAGTGACTTTTATGTGCAACCTAAGCCGATCATATAACGAACTTGTGCTCAAGGCACTTAGCTAGTATTCATGTTTCTCATCTGCAGTTACTTTTCCACTACTTGTATTGTTCTCCAGTTTACATTGCAGCTACTTATTGTGCTCCAGCATATATTTATTTCCTGTGCATCTTGATTACTTTTCTATTGTTCATCATATACACCTTACCATGTATTTGGAGTTGCTTTCAGAGTTATGTACTTCGCTCCAGTCCTGACTGGGCATATTTTTTCCAGAGGATCCTGAGGACTATTGCCCTACGTTCTACGGGCCTGGTATTGACGACTGCTGTGACCCCGAGAAGGAGTGCGCCAAGGAGACGCCGATAGCACCCTAGTTAGCTAGGTGGGTTTCTTGGGTTTTCCTTGTGGTCTGTATTTTGGATGACTGTACTTATTCTTTTGATGCTGTGTTGTTGTAGCTATTTGTAGACTTGGACTGTATTATTTTGGATTGTCTTGCTCTCTTGGTTCTGTTTCTTTGTTTATATCATATCGTGCTTATATTCTTCCTCTAGATTTTGTGATTGAGATCATTGATATATATATATTGCGTGGTTGCCTCCTTTGGGAGAGGATTTTATATATATATTGCGTGGTTTTGCCCTCCTTTTGGAGAGGTCATGCCGAATTTTTCAGTGAGATATAGATAGATATGGTTGACCTAGAACGGACCTTTACAGCGTTCTACCGCCGATTCTGCGGCGTAGGCTGGACGTACCCACGGCTCATGCCCGATTTTCGGGTGCGGGTCGTGACAATACTGAATTTATATACGTTTATATATGTGTATATATATATATATATATATATATATATATATATATATATATATATATATATATATATATATATATATATGCTACATTTATATATATGCCAAAATACATTTTATCAACATATACTATATACATATATATCTACATTTATATACCAAATAATATATATGTATATGTATATACATATATCAAAAATATGTACTAAAATACGTACTATTATATAATATTTAATACTAAAACATACATTAACATATATTATATATATACGGATATATTAATACACATATATATTTAATACGTATTTATAATAAAATACATTTTTAATATACATATACACACATACACCATACACATTTACACCCAAATACGTATATATAAATACGTACATATACTACGCTATACTATATCAATGAAGGAGGGGAGAGGGAGAGGAAGAGGAGACTCACAGGGGGTTGGCCGGAGTCGGACTGCGGGCCACCGGGGAAGGAGCTCGATGCGAGGGAGAGGAGCTTCGGGAGGTGATGTACTGGTGGTGGTGATAGGTGATGAGGATGGTGGTGGTAGTAGTTTTGGTGGAGTGAAGGTGATGGCTCGATATGGTGGCTGGCTGGACTGGTGAAGACGACCGGAGTTGCAGCTCGCCGGGGTCGGCTCGAGGGGTGGAGCTCGGGCTGATGATAGCTCGTGGTGGGGACTGGGGGTTGGCTCGGTTGAGGCGGAGGAGCAGTAGTTGGCTTGCTGCGGGGAGATAGACAGGTCGGCGGTGGGTTGATCGGCTGGCCGGGGTCGGCTCGACTCGGATGGCCGGAGTCGAGAAGCTGGGGATGGGTCGACTGACCAGAACTGTGGCCGGGCCGTGCCGGAGAAGGGGCTCGGGAAGAGGAGGGGATGACTCGGGAAGATGGAACTGGTGGTGGTGGTCGGTCGTGCCGGAAAGGGAAGGAGCAGCAAAGAGTCGAGAGGAGTTGCAGGGTGGTGGAGGCTCGCCGGAGCACGGCTCGGGATGGGTCGGCTGTGTGTGGAGCTCGTCGAGGAGTGAGGATGGAGTGGAGGAGTGGAGGACGGGGATGCTGGCCGGAGTACAGGCCGGGGTCGATGCTGCCGGAGGTGGAGAACAGCAGCTGGGGACGACAGCCGGGGTGCTCAGCCGGGTCGGGGTGATGGCTGAGTGAACAGTAGGGAGGATAGTGATGATTTCTCCCACTTTTCAGTTTAAAAAAAAGGAGAAGAAGAAGAAAGAAAGAAGAAAAGAAGAAGAAAAGAGAAGAAGAAAGGAAAAAATTTAGAATGAAGGAGGGGGGCTACGGTTGGGGCTTGTGAGGAGGTGGGGGGCTTCCCTAGGTTTGGGGATTAGGGTTTTCTTGGGAAGGGTGAGTAATGGGACATTAAATAGGGAGAGGGTGTAGGAAATGAATGGTGAGGATGCACCCCTCTAGAATGGGTGGTTAGGATTTGTCATGAAGGAATCCTTCATGTAAGAATGAGGGTTGGGTTGATTAGTCAAAATTAGGGCTTCTCCATGGGCTGAACCAATGGGGTGTTGACACCTAATGCAGTATTTGCAAATTAGCCCCCTTAAATTTGGGTATTTGCACAGACACATGAAATAATAAAAAATTGGTGGACGATTTGGTGTTTGATATTTTGTAGGGTGAGGGGGTGTTGTGTGTGTTGTATGGGCTTAATTAGTGGGGTACTGGAATTAAATCAGGATTTACGGAATTAGTCAAAATAGTATCCTCAATTTAATTAGAAATAAATGCAAGCTGTGTTCTAAAATTAATTAGGAGTACATGGAGCCAAAATTAGGTCGGGTCACAAATATCATTAGTGAAGAAGACTCAGAACAGAATATTACCCTAATTTGGGTCGCACAAAAAATGGGTCAAGATTGCCTCCAATTTCGATTGGGACGCACAACGATACAAAGTTGGAATTTATTTAGAAATTAAATAAACGTCAGCGACGAATATTGTGCGGCTAAAATGAAGCACAAGAGAGCATAATTAAGAGTTACAAAAATGGTCAGAATGGAAGGCAGGCATGTCTAGGGCATGGTTGTGAAATTTGTTGGAAGGCAAAAGCCAGGGTAGCGCTCCAGATATCGAAGCAACGGCAAGGCGCAACAATTTAAATAAATTATGGTAATTAATTACTACCTCCAACAATTAAATTCTAAATAAAACAATTAAATACAAAATCCTATAATTCGGTCAGGTGTTCGTCTAGTGGGCTTCTAGGTCAAGTCTACCAGCTCAAACATTAATGAACACCGTATACATATTAAATACACATCTCAAGCAATTATTTAATTTAAATACACATATCGAGAAATCATTTAATATAAATACCATAATATTAATAATATATAAAAAGTCAAAAATACCCCTATTTTTGGAATGTGGTAGTGACACACAGTTAATAGGATAGCTAGCAAATGCATAAAAGCACAACCAAATTTTATGTATACTCTACTTTGTACATAGCGTAACTCCTATTATATGAATCCAAATACTATTAAATTTTACCGTTAGAAAGCTTATCAAATCATCTTCAATTTTTGTTAAGAGAAAATTAAATTTTGACAAAGTTTAACAAGTTAAAACTAGTCTACGAAATAAGATATAAAATATCCCAGAATTGTACGTTGATGGTGCACAACCAATAACTCCTATTAAATACACCCGAATGCTATCGTATCTTATACGGTTGTAAAGCTTATTAAATGCTCTTCGATTTTTGTGCAGACATGTCAGAAGTTTAATAGGTCAAACCTGGCCAGCACAAAAATGTGTACATAGGTTCCATATTTCGATTCCAGGATTCTATACCTCTGTTACACGACCAAAAATTCCTATCATGTGAATTCAAACCCTATCGTAGCATATACCGTTGGAAATCTTATCAAATTATAATCAATTTTCATTTAAACAAAATTAAATTTGATAGGATTTAGTACATGAAAACTGACTCGGAAAATTACTGCACCGTAGGAGCGAATTCAGCACGTATGAACCTAGTTCTATCTCCTGTCCAAGCCTCCTACGGGTGTGTCACCTTAACTAAAAACTTTTAGAAACATGTTCTAAACGACATATTAATCTCAAAATTTATCTAAAATAAATACTTCACTTGAATTAATAGAATAAACCAAGAACAATAAGAAAATACATAAAAATTAGATTTGTGTAGAGAAAGTGAGGACTTTTCTTGATTCTACAGGATTTAGAAATTATGGAGGGATGAAAATATGGTTTCGGAGGAGGTAGGAGATGGTGTATAGTGAAAAGTTAGAATCTAAAAAGTAAAAAGGGTTACGTAAAAAAGAAAGCTTACATGTATATATATATAAAATCAATTCCTATATATATAATAATCAACATTCTTATCTTTTACATGATATTTAAGGTTGTAAATAGTGAAACAATGGGGATTGGAACCCCCCCCCCCCCCCCCCACCTACATGGCCGGCCAACCCTTAGCTCCTTAAGGAAGCCAAGGGTTAAGGTTTAAGGGTATTTTGGTCATTTCTAGGTTAAAATTAAGTAGGGTTCTAATTAACACTAATTAACACCTAATCCAAATCCAATCTTTACACTAAGTAAACCCTAATCTCTAAATGGAAAGACACAAAACTAATACTTCAAATAAAAATATTTAAGATTTTTGTAAAATAAATAATATTATTATATTAAAATTTTGGGAACCCGAAAAATTATATTATTAAAATAATAAAAAATTTGAAAAGCTATTTTCTAATAAAACTTTTATTTTCAAATAAATAGTTATAATAATTAAAAACAAAATTTTGAAACCAACTATTACAAACCATGGAAGAGAAGTGAAGGAAATAAAATAAAAAGGGCAGAAAATAAAATAATAAGAGAAGAAAGATATTAAGAATAAAGGGTTGATGCTAGGGTTCAGGGTTTAGATAAACCTTTCAAATGAAACATGGCCGTTAGATTAAAATCCAGTGACCCACAACTCACCATATAGTCAAGTCAGTACTTTGACTTAGCCATAAAGACAAGCATCAGAGTACCACCATCATGGGTAAAATAAGGATTTACCTAGTTTATGGTGTTTGTCTTATTCATGTGCCATGTATAGGGCCTATGGTTGTTCCAATTGTCTCTGCATGTCGAGGATGGTCTGCAGGTTTGCTCGGTTGATCAAGAAATGCACAAAAACTTACTCGTTGTATAAGTCACTTAATCCATTTATAGATTCTCTAATGATCATACAGTGATAACTCCAAGCAATATTTAGGGCACACAAAATAAGAAAATCGATCAAGAATTTCAAATCAAGGCAGAAATTCAGAAATGACTGTAATGACCAGTATCGGGTACAACTATACAGGATACTGGTGTACATGATACGGGTTCAACAAAAAAATACAAAAATATAGAATATACACATGTATCTGTATAATAATATTAATACATGAAAATGGGTATTACAATATCAAAGAAGAAGACCAAAGTATTCTAGGTTAGGCAAGCAGACCGTTAATATAAAATAATTTCTTAAACTCTAATTCAATAAACAAAAATAAGTGCTTACATTTATTTATATAGCCTAACATGAGGCTATCACAAAAGGTTAATTTTTGCCTACACTTTCTTAAGGATTTTGTTTACAAAGTGACAAACGCTAGCTAGCTGCCCAAGTAAATAAGATGGATCCACCTCTAATATTTAAAAGTAATTACATTATATCCTTGCCACTATGAAAAGATAATTGAAGGAAAATAGTATTTTATATGTACATTAGGAAAAAATCTCTCAAAAAATAAACTCTATATAGTACCTGACTATGAAATTAACATCCTTACATGTTTAGTCGAGGATGTTAATGCGATAGAAGCTCATTATTTATCATCTCAAAGTTTGCCCTAAGATACTTTAATTCTTTAGTTACAAGCTTATTTTGGATGCTAATGATTACAACTCTTGTACGATTTACAACATGTAACTTGAATATGCCCGTCATGCAAGCGTCTACAAATTTATTATGCAATAAAGAACTCACGGAGCGAGATCTACGAAGATACAACATGTCAATACTGTGAGACCTCACGCATATCCATAAGAGTCTATCTTCATATAACATGAAGTTGAGTAATATCCTTCTGTGGAACCATTTTTAGCTTAAGATTGTTGACTTTGGACTGTCAAATGGAAAGAAGGGAAAGGGTTTTAAGCCATATGATATTGATCTGATGAGCGCCTTTTTATATGTCACCTGAAACCATGACCCACGACAACTATGAACCTGTGTTGGAAATATGGTGTACTTGGGTGTCTGTAGATTGCTTTGTTCATTATACAATTAGAATTTGTCTTAATTCATGAATAAACTTGAATGTGAATTATTCTATCAGTTCAAAATAGAACCCCTTTATGGAATACTTGATTCCAAAATATTGACTAAACTCGACTATGTTGATTGTGGACGAAATTACAGAATATAATTTTTTTCCAATTGATATCTTAATTTATCAACACCAAAATGTCCCAGAAGCAGATGTTAACGATGTAATTGATGTGTCTCAGTGTGTCTAAGGAGTCACAACCGGATTTGACCCTAGCTTGACTTTCAGACAGATGTAAAGAATAAAAGGAATCCTAACTACCTTTAAATAGATTTAAAGGTTCTAAGAACAAGAAAAATTCCAAGAAGGTTAAGGGTAAGATCCACAAGGAAGGGATTAAGAAAGAAAAATTGTCACTTTCCGTTTTTGATATATGTATTTGGAACATATTAGTTTTTTTGCTTATATTATTTATTGTTTGCATGGTAATTAGGTTGCATGTCAAGGAGACTAGACCCATTCTTTGGTTCAATTAGACTCATGGTTTAATTGTTGGATTAGTTTGGTCATGAGTTGAACCCATAGTCTAAACCTCAAATCCTAGATATATAAGTTAACTTCTTTCTCTCTCTTCCCTCGTTCTCTCATTTTTTTCTCTCTCTCTTCCCTCATTCTCTCATTTTTCACCTTCCTTCATTTAGGCAAGTACACCTTGCACTACATGGAAAAATCTCATGATTTTTTATTCTTGCACTTTTCTTGCATTTTATTAGTCTAATATGTGCACGTCATGATTCTAAACACTTTAGTACTTGAAGTTTTCAATTTTAACATGTGGATTTAAGTAGTTCTATATTTGAAGTTTAAGGTTTTTATGGGTTCCAAAAGTTTTTTTTTGGTTTTGATCTATTAAAACATGGCATTTTAGAAAAAAAACCAGTTTTTGTGGGCAATTGAGCATTCTATTCCAGGCGTTGTCTTTTGGTTCACTTGATTTAGAGTTAAAATATAGTTTTTATGAAAAAAATATTATTTCAATTTTTTGGAGCTTTCTACCATGGCTGAACCTATTGTTGGGGAAGGCAAGATACCCATGTGACCTATGCGACTCATGTGACCCATGCGGCCTGAGCCCATATGACTCATGCGACCCATGCGGCCTGAGCTCATGCGGCCCGACCTATGCGACCCATACGACTCATGCGGCCCGACTCATGCGACCTATGCGGCCAGAGCCCATGCAGCCGACCCAAGCGACCCTTGCGGCCATGCGGTCCGACCCATATGCGACCGACTTTCTATGCGACACCTGTCCTATGTGGCACTGACTCTATGCATCCCTGATCCTCATGCAATATATGTGCATGTTTCACTATTATGCTTGGTTTGAATGCTTTATTGAGTTTTGGGATTCCATGTGAGATTTTAATGATTGCTAATGTATGTAAGCTACATGACCATGTGTTAGACCTGACTATATGCTAGAACTCATGTGATTTACCAATAATTGGTAACTTGACTCGACTATTGGTATTCGTGCTGATACAATTACTACGTGCTATGTGTTCCTACGTGCTATGTGTTCCTACGTGATTATGTTACATGTTTCGCACTGAGGTATGCCTACGTGCTAAGCGACATGTGATATAATAATTTCTCCAGCATGGACATGATAGTTAGTCAATAACCAAGCGTGGCTAGGATTCATTTGACTATTGCATCACGCTGGGATGAATCCAAATTAAACTACAAAGTGACAAAGTGGATTCGTATCTAGCATGCCCGTAATATGGTACGACTTATAAGGGGAGTAACATGTGATCACGCTATGTGATTCCAGCTAACCGTAGGGTTAACTAGGCAACTAAAACATATATAGCATTGGGAGGGACGAAATCCCAAGATCGTTCTTAACTAGCCACCCTCAATCATTATATGGGAGTGAAGGCTGGCCCCCTGGATATTATTTAAATTCTTATTAGTGGATGACAATATCCGACTATTATATTATACTATGTGTACTATGCGATCTTAGAACGGTGGCCTTACGAGGGACCGGTGCATACTACTATGTGCTATTCGGCGATTCATAGCTCGGCTAGCCACTCCTAGAATATGGTTCGATTTGAGGATTCCTATTATATGCATATTACCTCTGGGATAACAAAGACTCCACCTAGTAAGCTGTATAACTGATTGGCCAATTTTGTAACTGAGCTTGATTGTGATTGTACCTTCTATTAAATAGTTTAGGGACTTGGACTATCATGGTGCTATGGTCTAAGCCTTGTCTAGGGTTAGATTATTTTATCACGGTAGGCTATAAAGCGAAACTACGAGACAAAACTATATATATATATATATATATATATATATATATATATATATATATATATATATATATATATATATATATATATATATATATATTCATAACCTTGTTTTATTTCTCCACTCGTGCTTCCTATGTGGTACTTGCTATTTGGGGTGTAACCCCACTGGTTTTGCATGGCCAAGTTTAGAGCCGGCACCCGAAGATCAAGCGTGCTTTCCCTGAATAATGGCGCGCACCATACAGATGACCGTTGAAGAAAAAGAGATATTTTCTTCTTCCCTGCTCATTATTACACATTTTACTCATTTTTGGCGTTTAGCCAACGACACTTGTTAGCCATAAATATGGACATTTAGTTTTTTACATGATTATAATTAATCACACTGCAGTTGATCATGGTAATAAACTTTTGATACTCTGTCAGCTTTCTTATTTTGCACAACTAGTTTCTAGGATATTGTGGCAAAGTATTTGGGATGCCTTACTTCCTTATCATATATATTACATGTTTACTTTTCTTACTTGACTGATTGAGATAATAGATGTGTTGTGTGACCCTAAGTGGCTTATTTGTAGTATGCACCCCCTTGTCTAGTTGCAGCCGTGACCGTCGTACGACGTTCTATACCTTGTACGAGGGAGATGGCCATCTCCGTCTCAGTAATCCGGTACCGGGACGTGACAAGGTTTTAGTGGTGGCCTATGAAGGTCTGTGTTTTCAGACTTGTGGGGTGTTATGATCACATAAGTCTCAATCAAATATATGCCTTTAAAATTCTAAATTCGTTCTTCTCGAAGCCTTGCTTGACTATCGAATCAATTGTTTCCTTGATCCTTCTTGTCATGTTCTTGATGTTTTTTGTCCTTTTCTTTAAGGCTTCTTCAGTTGCTGGAGCAGTAGGTATGGTAGGACAGGGTTCCCCTGGGAACAATAAAAGGTAGCACATATTCAGAGTCAAATTTGGATAGAGCCAGTAGTTGAACAAGCTGGCACAGTGGCACCAGAAGTTGGACATGTTAAGCAACCAACCCCTGAGATCCCCGTACCCCAAGTAGTACTAGCAATACCAGCGGTACATTATACCCCGACATAGCTGGAGATCCTCCTGGGAATGATGGCTATGCAGTAATACTATATGGAGGTACAATAACATTAATAATTTTAACAACAAGAGCATCATGTCTTGTTAAGTCAGGGTTTGCAGACGACCCTAGAAAAAGAAGGAGGGACTGATTCGGGGGCGTCGGTTAGACTTTGCCGACTTAACCCAAGATACTTTGACAGCACGGAGGATGCCATTATGGCAGATGCATGGCTCCAAGACATCAAAGTCATTTTGGTGACGGCGAAGGTTCCTGCTGATGAACAAGTTGATCAGGTCTGATTGCAGCTTCAGGACCTTGTTCGTGACTGGTGGACGTCAGTAGAGGTTGGCTTGAGGTGTCCTATCTCTTGGGAAAGTTTTAGGGCTCGATTCAGGGCTAAATAATTTGGATTCGTAGCATAGCATGAGCTCCAACAGAGATTTATCGTTCTCAAGAAGGCCGGTAGGACTGTGGATTGTTATATAGCCAAGATTTATAGGCTGAGTAGATTCGCTCCGACTAACATGGCTACGGAGTTGGATAGAGCAATAAGATTCCAGCAAGGAATTCATCTAGAGATTCTACAACTGTTAGAGGGGCACGACTACCAGACTTATGAAGAAGTACTGATATCAGCTCGAAGGAATGAGCTTTCCATGCAGAGGTTATCGGCAAGGACTGGAGGCCAAAAAATGTCTCATGCTCAGACCGAAGGAGGAGGTGGAGGAGTACCTCAAACATCAGCATTATCACCTAGCGTTCGCATCTATGATTCAGCACCAACGAGGGTGGCAGTTTCGACGGTGACAGTACCGGTTCGGCAGCAGCCAAGACAGCAACAACAGTAATAGCGCCGAGAAAACCGGTGGGTTGCACTTACTGTGGCAAGGGAGACCACACTAGAGATGTGTGTAGGGTAGCTAATGGGTTGTGTATGAGGTATGACAGTCCAGATCACCGGATTGCCAATTGTCCGATGATGCAGAGGCCAGGAAGGCCAGGCTAACAGTTACTAGCACTGCAAGTGCCAGGGGCAGTCTAGCAGAGAGGGCCATAAATAGTAGTAAGGCCATTTGCTCAGCGTCCTCTACCAACGCAAGCTCAAATATACCAAGAGCAGCAGAATCAGTAGCAGGGCTAGTAGAGGCTACAACAGCGTGTCCAATAGAGGCAACAGCGAGGAGCCAGGCAGGACCAAGGGCAAGCTTTCACTTTATCTCTGGAGGAGGCTTTCGCATCTGGCGACGTGGTGGCAGGTAACATCTATGTCGCATCTTATCCTGCAGTAGCATTATTTAATTCAGGTGCATCTCATTCATTTGTATCTCCACGATTTGTCATATGTATTATATTAGATTTTGAGGCATTGCCAGAGAGGTTAAATATACTTACTGGTAATGGGCTAGTAGGAGTTAGTAGAATATGTATAGCGTGTTCGGTCGTAGTGTACGGACGTTCACTACCAGCACGGTTGATAGAGTTCCCTATGGGTAACTTTGATATTATCTTAGGTATGGACTGGTTGAGAGATAGTCATGCTATGATAGATTGTCTTAAGGGTAGGGTATTATTTAGTATCCCGGGCACGGAAGGTTTCGCTATTTTAAGATTTATGGAAGACCAACATGAAGAGGATCGCAGCGACAGTGATAATAGAAGCATAACTTCTCCAGATAGTCAAGGAGTTCTTAAACGTCTTCCCAGAAGAGCTACCAGGGTTACCCCTAGTAAGAGATGTTAAGTTTTATATAGAGTTGATCCCTGGTCTTGTAAAGTTCACCAAATGGTACCATCAGAATTAGATAAGTTGTACCAACACGTAGAAGAGCTGAAGACAAAAAAGTTTATCCGAACCAGTGTATCACCTTGGGGAGCGCTAGTGGTTCTAGTAAAGAAAAAGGATGGGTCATTACGGTTATGTATCGATTATAGACAATTGAATGCAGTAACAGTGAAGAACAAGTACCCATTACCAAGAATCGATGATTTGTTTGATCAATTGTACATGGACAAGGTTTTCTCTAAGATCGATCTTCAATCAGGGTATCATTAAGTAAGAGTTCAGGAGCAAGACATACCTAAGATAGCATTTAGGTCATTATTTGGGCATTACAAATTCTTAGTTATCCTATTTGAACTGACTAATGCTCCAGCGATATTTATGAATTTGATGAACCATATTTTTATGTATTACCTAGATTAGTTCGTGGTGGTTTTCATAGACGAAATTCTTTTTTATTCTAGTAGCAAGGAGGAATACGAAGAGCATCTTCGGAAGGTCTTGCAAATTTTGAGGGAATACCAGTTATACGCAAACCTCAATAAGTACGAGTTTTGGTTGGATTATGTGTCATTCTTGGGTCACATCATCTCTGGAGTAGGAGTAGAAGTAGATCCGAAGAAGATTGAGGCCGAAGAGAGTTGGCCAGTTCCTAAGACAGTAGCTGAAGTGTATAGTTTTCTGGGATTGGCAGGATACTACAGAAGGTTTATGGTAAACTTTGCAAGGATTTTAGCACCGCTGACTCGATTAACGCGCAAGGAGGCTAAGTTTGACTGTTCAGCAGAGTACCAGACATTATTTGAAGAATTAAAGAAGATATTGATTTTAGCTCCAATTCTCACACTTCTAGTAGATTCTGGAGGGTTTACAGTGTATTATGACACAGCAGGCAAAGAACTTGGTTGTGTATTGATACAACATAGAAGGGTGATAGCTTATGCATTGCGATAGCTTCGAGATCAAGAAAAGAATTATCCAACTCATAATTTGGAGTTGGCGGCGGTAGTATTTGTACTTAAGCTGTGGAGGCACTAATTATATGGTGATCGGGTGGAGATATTTATGGATCACAAGAGCTTAAAGTATGTACTCGTTCAGAAGGACTTGAACATGAGGTAGAGGAGGTGGCTAGAATTGATAAAGGACTATGATGTGGAACTCCAGTACCATCCAAGCAAAGCAAATATGGTAGCAGATGCTCTTAGCAGGAGAGGTAGTACATTTATGGTGATATCATAACGACATATCTTAGAAGATCTTAAAAAGATAGGTATAGAGATAGTACTTCCTCAGAATGTAGGAGTATTGACTAGTTTGCAGGGTCAGTCTACCTTGGTTAAGAGAATTAACGAGCTCAGGCAGAGGATCCGAAAGTTCAGAAGCTTCGGGCAGAATGTGAGTTTGGTCTCAAGAAAGAGTTGACGATTCATGAAGATAGTACTCTTAGGTTTGGAAATCATCTCTGTGTACCAAGTGAAGATATCCGGCAAAAAGTAATGACCAAGGCACATAGTTTCTAGTATTCAATTCATCTAGAAGGTACCAAGATGTATTAAGACATCAAACAATATTTTTGGTAGAACGGGATGAAGAGGGAGATATCATGATTCATTTTTCGGTGTTTGATATGTCAGCAAGTGAAGGCCGACCAGTAGAGACCAAAAGAATTATTACATCCATTTCCTATTCTAGAGTAAAAGTGGGAATATATCACGATGGACTTTGTGACTCGTTTACCTAGATCCCCAACTGGTCGTGATGCAGTTTGGGTAATAGTATATCGTATTACAAAAGTAGCTCACTTTTTTTCTTTTCTAGTAGGGCAATCCATAGAGCAGTTAGCGAAGATGTACGTACGACATATAGTAAGACAGCATGGCGTCATAGTGAGTATCGTATCAGATCGAGACACTCAGTTCACTTTAAATTTTTGAAAAAGCTTGCACTAGAGTTTGGGCACCAAGTTGAGATTCAGTACTGCCTACCATCCTCAAATGGACGGGAAATCAGAGAGAACAATCCAGACCATGAAAGATATATTGCAAGCTTGTACTTTAAATTTTGGAGGGTCTTGGGAAGATCGCCTTTATCTCGTTGTGTCACGCCCTAGTCCCAAGATACGTAGAACTAGGACTCGTAAGTATGCTAGCCGCATGTATATGGCAACTCCAATATATGGAAACCATAACACATGCGTACGTTGTATCATGAACAATAATTCATAAGTGGTATATATTTATCACAAGTCATATAGCATAACTAAATCTCATCCACAAAAATCAAATAGAAATAAATAACCAATATCTATGAAACTAGATCTGAATATAAAGTATCTAAAGCTAATAGTCGGATGGAAACAAATCCACTGCCAACTAGAATATAAAAACAACCATAATATAAGTACATCATCTAAATATCACGAGGCTTGAAGAGAAGACCTCCTCGAAATATAAGTAGCCAGTCCGGATCTGCGCTCCTACGAATACTCATGAACATCTATACCTGGAAAGGGACCAGGTCCTCAAAGGGACATAACAAGATACATAGAAGCATGCCATAAAGTAAATACTGAATAAATAAAGGGGTGTGCTAACCATCTAAGTGAATACAATTTGAGGACAACTTAGTACGTATGGAAAGTGTAGGCTAGACATATGTTGACGTAATTCACCAATCGTCGTGACTGGCTAGTATATGCCACATATACCCTCATAACAAGGGCGCTCTGTAATAATAACGTCCATATCGCTCCGTAGAACATAGAATCTGAATAGTATAATGTCCATATCGTTCCGTCGAACGTAGAATCTGAATAAAGGAAGTGGGTGTCCCATACACCTACTAGTCGTCCTCCCCGTCCAATGCTAATGTACAAGTCGCGAATACGACGTGGATATCTCGTACTATAATACAAGTCTCTATAGAAATAAGCAACTAAGCTAAATATCGTCACACGTGCTGCTCATACTGATGGCCAGTCAAGCATGAAGTACGCGTCCCTACATGAACTCACTCTGTGCCATGCAAAGATACGTGTCAAGGCCTGGGGAGGCATACCGATAACTCCACAACTTTAGATGGGTCCACTATATACTAGGTCAGACACAAGTCCTAACGTCAACGCCTTCATTGACTGCACCCGAGTCTTTCTCGGACGTGCACAATTATATAATCTAAAATAATAAATATGCAACTAAAATAATAGCTGAATTTAAACAGTACAACAAGGCAAGGTATACTTGCTGGCAAGAAAGCTGTGTAGTACCAATAACCTGCTCCTGAAGTCACACAGAACGATCCAATAGGTCCTTGGCGGGCATGTACGGGATCGACGATAACGACGATGGCGATGGTGGCAATGATGATAACGATGATGACGATGACAATGACGACGATGGCGATGGTGATGACAATTAGGCTGATGGTGTTGATGATGGTAACGACGATGATGACGACGTTAACGACGATGAGGGTGGTTATGAAGGTGATGATGATGATGATTATGATTTGAGAAGGAGGACAAAGTCGTGATGGTGGTGGTGAAGGTGCTAGTGGTGCGTGGACTCAGCGAGGAGGATGGGGGGTAGAAGAGAAAAGCGAGGGGGAGGAGAGGTGAACGGTGGTGGTGGCTAGGTGCAGTGGCCGGGGAAGAGGAGTGGTGATTCAGCATAGGGGATGGCCGGAGTCGGGGATGTGTGGTGGTGGTTGAGGTGATAATGGTGGTGATGGGGACTGTCAATGGCGGAGGAGGTGGAGATGCTGTTGGCGAGAAGGAGATCGAAGGAGAGGTCCGACGAGGATGGCGGCAGGGTGGCTCGGTGGAGATGGGAGGAGGAGATGAGGTCTGCGGGGGTGGAGGTGGTCAGGCGAGCGGTGGGGGGAGAAAGGGAGTTCGACAGGTTCAAGTGAGTCTGGAGGAGAACGGCGGGCTTGAGGTGCAGCAGTGAACTCCGGCGCGGCAGGAGGCGGGTCTGGGTCATTCAGGCGGAGGAGGAAGAGGGAGATCGTGGTGGTGTAATGGTGAGGAGAGGAGACGGGAGATGGCGTGGGGAAAATGACCGGAGGGAGAGGAGGAGATCGGGGACAACAGCGTCAGTTTCACAGTGCAGTCGGCGGAGAGGTGGCTCTCCGGGCTCAGGCGAGGAGAGGACGGCGAGGGGAAGAGGAGGAGGGCTACTCAGGGTTGTTCTCAGGCGAGGGGCATCGGGCTCCGGCAAGGTCGGAGAGGGATGAGGGTGTGAAGGTGACCAGAAGGAGAGATGAATCGGGATGGGTCGGCTGAGTATAGGTTTTAGGGAATAAGAAAAAGAAAAGAAAAAATAAAGAAGAGAATATATATACACATGTAAGGGGGGTTGGTTTAATCTAGAAAAGTTTGACTTGGTCAACATTTGGAAAAAGGGTTCTCAAGTAGGTATTCCAAGGGCTATGGTTCAATGGATTCAAAATGAAGGGCTAGGATTGCATTGGTTCAAAATAAACGGCTATGGGTTGAGGAGGTTGATGTTGAGTTTTACACACTCCTAAAATTTATGGAAAAATTCACATAAGAGAGAGATGGGTTTCTTCACGTATTGTGTCCAATGGGGTGGACACCGTAATACACTTTTGCATAAAAGTGCCCAACAATTAGAAAATTGCACAAAGTTGGATTTTGGTTTAATTTAATTAAAAATAAATATAATAGGTGTTCTAAAATTAATTAAAAGTATAAGGGATTAAAATTAGGTGGGATAGAAGTGTCATGGACATAGAAGACTCAGAGTAGAATATTATCATAAATTGGGTTGCACGAAACCGTCAAGATTGTGTGTCCAATTTCGATTGGAACGCACAAGGATACAATGTTAGAATTATTTAGCATTAAATAATAACGTCGACGACGATTATTGTGCGACTAAAATGTAGCACAAGAGAGCATAATTATAAGTTATACAAAGGTCAGAATAGAAGGCGGGCATGACTAGGACAAGATTGTAAAATTTGTTGGAAGGCAAAAGCTAGGGTAGCGCCCTAAGTATCGAAGCAACGGTAAGGTTGAATAAGTGATATGGATATTGTATAATTAAATAAAATACCGTGTTCTATTTCTAATTGGATTCAACTAGCCCCTGTTTCTCTATCTAAGCCTAGTAGGCCTAATTTTGGTCGAAGGGGTTTATAATCTACCCAACTTAAAATAATTTTGTCCTCAAAATTAAATTAAAATAAGGCATAATTTGTCAATTCTTTCACATTCGTACGTAAGACAAGTCAATCACGATCTCTTTCAAAAATTTAAAACTTATTCAAATCCATCGCAATCACTTTTAAATTAAATTAACCATTATTTAAATTAAACTTCAACACATCACACTATCTTCTCGATTTTCAAATTAAATAATCCATAAACAAATCTAATTCAAATCTATATGACATCCCACATCGAAATTTACATCGCAATCTCCAACTATCATAATCTTCTCTAGAAATAATTATAATCAAATATTATTTCTATTTTCAATTTGTGAATTTCATACTCTTTAAATTTTAAATTCAATTTACATCCTCAATATTTCAAATAGGTGATCCAACAATCAAAAATTTAATTTTTTATTTCAAATCATCAAATTTGGAATTCAATCCGTCGATGTTCATGTTTAGAGTTCTATTTATTTTTCTCAAGATTTAAATCGATGATTCAACCTTAAATACTCAAAATTTAAATCCTGCTCATATTATAATTATTTGGTCCAAAATATCAAGATTTCAAAATTTTATTAAATACTCATCCTCTAACTCATTCTAAAAATTTTCACATTTAAAATGACTTAATTTCTCAATCTACTCTTACTTGATCACAATCTAACAAAAATTTCTCTCAAGTTAACATTGCAACTTCTACCCAACTTAGAATTTATCCACCTATCACATAAGGCTATATATTTAAGAGAAATATTCCTTAAATTATTTAATTGTGTTATTAAATCCTTAAAGTTTTAACATCAAAATATATCACCTATGATATGCCCTTATTTACGAAAAATAGTCACCAAATAATGTGATTGGCCTATGGGGTATTTCTAGTACTCTCCGTGTATCAAACTTATACCAAGCACGAGCGTTCGTCTTTCCGAAATAGGGGAAGACGGAGAATAATAATAAGGAATTCAATGAGGAGGTGATAGAGTACAAGTACGAAATTCAAAGCGATTAAGAATTCAAAGGGAATTATCAAGGCAAGTGTGAATTGGATCCTATTTTGGTAAATTCATATTCATATGCTCATATCAGTATAGTTATGTAACTGATATGATATGCTCAGACATGCCTAAGGGCAAGTATATTCGTCTACTAGTCAACTATATATCTCAATCTACGTAAAATAGTCATGCGAAGAGCGAACCAAGCGCACTAAGGTTAGCTAGACCTTAATACACTGATTCTGATTTAGACAATGTATTAGTGTGGGCCCCCCAATAATACATATGTCATGAACAAGCTCGATAAAGGAATAAGCTTGCAAAACTAGGCTGTAACAGCAGCATAAGTCAAGGTAGTATATAAATAAAATATAAGTACGCTAGATTATGATGAGAGAAGTTATAAAATAATTCAAGTTCACAAAGAAGATAAAACTCTACAATCTCTACAGTTGTCATACTAACTCCTTGTCTAAGTCGTTAGTCGGCCAAATAGGGGTATGGGCCTATAAGTTCTACAGTCTGAATAGACACTATCTTTTTATGCTAGTATACAGTTAATGTCATTCGGTTATACTTCAATAAAAGGTCAGAGAACTATGTGATACTAGGTTCTGAGGCATACTACCCAACTTAAAATAATTAACTAATACTATAACTGCATTTAGGTCTTCTACAAGATAATATGGTCCTTGTAAATAAAGTATAAACTCTTATTGGGGTATATGCGGAAAATGTCTTAGTACTTATTAGGGTATCCTATTGCATTATATAGGTAATGGTCATCTTAAGTCTTAATCAAAATTCTAATAGAACAAAAGTGTCAATATTAAGAATGGAAAAAGTTACTAGCTCACAAGTGAAAGAGGATATAACTTGTATCGAGGTGTGGTTACAAATTATGTAATTTAAACTAAGAATAATCAAATCACAATCTAAAAGAATAACTCAAACCATCAAGCTCTAACTACCAAGCACCTAATTTCAAAGTTCAAGATTTACAACTATAACCCTAGCAAGCGCTATATCCCAACATAGAATAAAATCACTTGGCCTATGTTTGTGGTATTAAACGAAAGTGCCGTGGAAGATGGAAAGCAGCTTCGTAGGTGGCGAAAGAGGATGGATGCACGATGCCAATGTCGTCGATCGCTACTCTTTGCCTGAGCTCTGGATGCTTCTCTCTCTCTCTCTCTCTCAAAGACCCTTCGATCTTTCCTCAATCTCCAATATTTCGACCCGTGGTTCGATCTCTTTGGAGGTTCGACCTTGTTCAATTTTTAAAGTCTCGACCTATTCCTCTGTTGATATAGGTCTCTATTTATAGAGTTTTGGTGACAGTAACCACTCAATCGGTGTGGAAACCGAGTAGTGAAAAGTACAACACCCTTTTACACAACGGTTAAAATAACCAAAGCCTGCGTATAGATGACCTTTTGAATGAGCGTGTGACGCGGGTCCAACTAAGGGACAAAACGCGTATAATCGCTACGAAGATCACGGCGTAGAAGCCACGTAGGTAGGTATCCCTCGTGTAGAAGAGGTTGGCGTAGAAGCCAATGTCTGTCACCATGGCGTAGAAGCCAAGTCGACATAGAAGCCGAGTAGGCGTAGAAGCCTGATGGCATAGAAGCCGAATAAGCACAGAAGGCCGAATGAGCATAGAAGCCGAACGAGCATAGAAGCTGAATAGGCGTAGAAGCCGAGGTGATGTGGACGTCTTTAGCCGAAATCATGGCTCTTGGAGATATAATCAAATCTCTCGCATTAAATGCAGAGATCCGCCATCATCATTAATTGCCGAGGCGTATTTCGAAGGCCTGCCACCGTTCTGAGCATTCGGTGCAGAGACATGCCTCGAACCCTGTACGAAGAGTAGCTTTTGACGTGGCAGTCCATTTATCTTCCGTAGAGCGTAAACAGTTCATGTTTACTTGTGTAAAATAAGGCAGCATATCCCCTTGTATGCGTAAAAGCAGTCTCTGCTGAGGGGATGTCAGTAAACGACAGTTCGGTGATATTTAATCAAATCCTCTACATTAAATGCAGAGATCCGCCATCATACTGTGGGGCGCGTCTCGAGAGGTCTGCCATCTTTCCAGCCGTCGTCTGGGTAGCCGTGCAGCACTTTTTGTCAGGAGTCAGATATCAGGTTCACTGCGTGACTTGACAGGTTCATTTTGGGGAAGACGAAGCATTCCTCGTACGCTTTAATGCTGCTATGAAAGCGGATGAGTTTTATGCCATGGAGGCGATGAAGCACCCCGTCTACGCTGAAGCGGCCTGGACATACTGCATTTACGCGGATGGTCCCATCATATTTTACGCCGTGCTCAGCGGAAAAGCTCTGTTGCACTCTTGATGGCCTTGAGGTCCCCTGCTTACGCTGCCCTGTATCACCATGTTGCGTAGAGCTATCCAACTTATTTTTCATGCTTCTACAAGACCCCCTTCAAAGCTTTCAAATTTCTTCGAAATTTAGAACGCTTTGAATGAAGCATAAACCGCTCCTCGTAACTCAAAATGTTTCTGAATGGAGCGTTGAAACGGTCGATGCTGACTTTATGGCAGATTTATTGGGGACCGGTGTGACCTCTCTCGCCTATAAAAGGCCGAGGAGTTTAACCTGTTCTCCCCGCATTCCTTTCGCCACATAAGGATGATCGTCGGAGTCCGTCGGGTCGATCTGAGGAAGAAGAAGACCATGTTCTTCCAGCATGTAAGGAGCCAAAAAAGACGGCGTCTTCGAGCAAGTCTCATCTGCAACGATGGATCATGGAAGGATATTATAGCCTCCCTTGCTCGGGATAATCAGTAACTTTGTATGGTGGTTCTTCGGGAGAGACGAAGAATCATATTTTACCACGCTGCTTGTAAGTGGCACCTTCTCCCGTTGCCTCCGGTGACGAGAGTCAGACAGACTAGCTCTGTCCCGGCTTGAGTGGTGGTGGTCTGAAGGACAACAGATTTACCCTGTTTTCCTTCTGTTTGAGGATGGGTCTATGCCCATTTTTGTATCCTCCCGCCACTGATCATCTTCTTGGAAGAAGAGGAAGACCTTCACCAATGTGAGAACCTGTCAGAACAGCTTCTCGGTGCGATCTTCAGACGATGATGAGGAAGCCCTTTGTAGACGGGGTTTTCCTCAGATGTAATCATGAAAATAAAGAAAAACCCTTGTAGATTGGATTTCTCTCATATGTAATCATGACTTTAATCTTTTAATAAAATCGTCTTGATTCTTCATATGATCATCTTGCCATACTTTGCTGTGAAGTCTGAATATGTGCAGCTTTGACACGTCTGATTCTTTACGCCAACTCTGTTTAGAAAGAGTGCTAGGTCATGTCCTGTCTTTTACGCATAACTAGAGATGCGTAGAAAGCCGCTTTAGCATTCGAGTGTTCGAACCGTCCTGCTATTTTTAGGAGTGAGGAACCACGTAGAATTCTGAACTGCTGCTTCTGATGAACAGAATTCCTTTGTTCAGACATCATCTTCAAGAATGTTTTCTCGAAAATCCCTTGGAACAGGGTCGAGAAATGGCTGTCAAACTGAGTTGCCATCTTGATAGATAAAATATTCAGACCGGGGTCAGGATGAACTTCGAATTGACCCATGAAGAAGAGTAGTTTTTCAATGTTGAACTCTGTATGCTTCGGGTACTTGGGATATCTTGAGGTCAAGAACGAGTATCCTTTGTGTGAACTCTTTGCAATTGACCGCTTTTGAGGACCGTTCAGATGTACGCGTGATCTGGCCGGCGTATCCTTCAGATGTGCGGGAAGTCGTGGAGCGTAAAATTATTAGTCTGCAGCTTCTGAGCATAAACTAAGCGCCACCGAGCGTGAAATCATAGACTTGTAGTTCCTGAGCGTGAAGTCGTAGGTTTGTAGCCTCTCGAGCATAAAAGCTACTGAGCACAAAGGCATCTGGGCGTAAAACCTGACTTGTAGCCGTCGAACATAAAGTCGTAGATTCGTAGCTGTCGAGCGTAGAAAGCTCCTTAGCGTAGAACTGTAGATTTGTAGCTTCTGAAAAGAAATTTTTTTTCGAGCGTGAAGTCGCGGATCTGTTGCTTCTGAGCGTAAACTAAGCGCCACCGAGCATGAGATCATCGATTTGTTATCTGCTGGCATGAAGTCGTAGGATTGTGGCCTCTCGAGCATAAAAGCTACCGAACACAAAGGCATCCGAGCGTAAAACCATAGACTTATAGCTTGCGAGCGTGAAATCGTAGATCTGTTCCTGTCGAGCATAGAAAGCTCCTTAGCGTAAGAACTGCTGACCTGCTTTGCGCGAAAAAACTTTTCTAATTCGCTGACTGTCCGCCTTCTCTGAATAATAGGCTGACGTAGGACCCAATCATAACCGAATATTTAATTAGAAGATTTGGTTCGGGGTCCGAGGAGTCCATTCGAACTCTATATATATCCCAAGTTTTCTGAGAGAAAAACTTTTCGTCCATCTTCTGCGAAAGAAAGCCTCCGACTGTTCGAGCTCTTCTTCTCCGAGTCTTCTCTGAGTCTTCAAAGTTCCTAGTAATGGCCTCTAAGCAATCCTCCTCCTCTAAGGGAAAGAAGATTGATTCCTCTTCTCGTTCTTCTGCCCAAGCAGGAGTGCCTCCGGTTGGACAGGGCGAACCCCATTCTGAGCTGAGCATCCCGCCGATGAGCAGTGCACCCGGCCTGATAGGTAGAGCTTTTGGGATGAATGAGAACGACTAAAAAATCCTTCGCACACGTTGAACGTGACCGCGCTAGGTCATCTTCTGTGCTGATAGCCTCTTTGAGGAAGATGATGCACGTAGACGTTTTATCTTTTACGCCCATATTTCTAATGTGTCAGCGTAAAAACTCTAGATTTTCGCAGTTGAGCGTAAAAAGCTTTGACTGCCAAAAACTTGGTGTATACTGTATAATTTTGAACTTTTACGCTTGTGGATGAAAATTTTGGCATAATAGCTCGAACCTTGGTAGTCTGGCGTAAAGCACAGACAGTATACTGCCGGCTTGAATTTTTACGCTTCGGGATGACAATTTCGGCGTAAACGATCAAGTTTGTACAGTCTTGGCGTAGAGCTCAGACCGTTGCCTCTTGGCATGTGCTGCGATATTTGTAACGTCTAGTATAAAACTGACGTGTTTTTCTCGCACCCTTGGAGTTAACTTGGGCGAGTCTCCGCTAGCCGAGGTGATGGGTTTTGCCGCCGGGCTGCTGCATTCCAACTATCTGGAGGATCTGTCCCATGTGGTATTTCCTATCTCCGGACCCCAATATCCTAAAGGAAGGAAAATCTTGATATCGGCTCAGGGCGAGCGAATGCTGCTGAACATGATTAATGGAGAGCCTTTGACGTATGTAGACGGGGACCAGTATATAAAGCCGGCCTTTCTCTTCGGGGACATAATTGATAAGCAGTCCCAGACAAAGCCAAAGAAATAGCTCTGGGTTTTCCCTGCAGGGAAGTTGGTCTTGAGTCTGCCTAAGATGCCGAGAGATTATCCCATCTTGGCATTCTTCCATGCTACACATCCCAGGAAGATGTCGTGGACGCTGACTCCCGATCTTTACGGTAGGCCAGGAAAGATCTTCTATCAGAAAGGATCTGGCCTATTTGTCAGCCGCCCTTCCGGTCCTGTAACGTTGTTCAGAGGATTGTACCCGGGCAGTGTCCCGAGTAAAGACAGCTTAGTGCTCCAGCCGGTGCAATTGTCGACCTTCTGCAATGATTTCATGGGACGCGAAGGAGTATACCCCAAGGCGAATCCTCGATGTAATGGGTGGATGACCCCAATAAATCTTCGATGGGCTCGCTTAGTTGATTGGGCCCTAGAGCATTTTCGGATCAAGTTGGAGAACATCGGTCTATTGGCAGCTGTGAGTGCCACCAGCGTTGGGTTACCTCCTAACCCTAACCTGTTTCTAGCACTGATGGAGCGATACATTCCGCTCACCGGGACTTTTGCCACTCCGCTGGGGGAGTTGGGATTGGCCCTTCATGAGATGGCAGAGATCTCGAGACTGCCGATGGGGGATACTCCGTACGAAGAGTATGTTCCCACGAATCGGGAGTTGGGGGATTCAGACCATCGGGTAGTGGAAGTGTATCAGGAGCTGATGTACCACTACCTTGCTTGCACCGCCTTCTATGCTGAGCCTTCGGATTTGGCTCACACCAGTAAATGGACATCCTACCTCTTTTTTTACCGGGCTAGGGCTGCTCAGCCGGAGAAAGTCTTGGAAGTCAAGGATGAGCCTGTGAATCCTCTGAGCGTGCTGACTGTTCAGGAAGTCGATGATCTCCTGGAGGATGCTAGGGCTCCGGATCAGATCCTCGTCGAAGGGATAGGAAAATATCCTGTAGGTACTAGGGTCTACAGCTATCTAAGGCATAGCCGCAGGGCTCTATCCAAGAAAGCTCAACTGGCTGGCTTCCTCTCTATATGGCTGCGCCAACTGGTGGTACCCGGCATCGCATCTGCGGATCGTATTCACCGCATTATCTTGTGGCCTGTAGTGCGTCTGGTGTTTGGGGCGAGACTGGGCTTGCTCCCTGCCATGGTGTGCCGCATACAAGCTGGCCTGAGGGCAATGACTGAGGCGCTGCTCGCTGATGAAGCTCGGCGTGAAAGCTTTCCCCGGGTGGAATTACCATACCTGTATTTGATGGAATGATTAATTCTCCATAACCCCCGGGTGATGTCTCCTGGTTCCGGCAGTAGCTTGGGGGGGAGTTTCTTGCTGAATTACAAGAAATCCTCTTGGAATGTGCTCACAGTTTTAGACTGTCGGCAGGTGCTGCATTGCGGTCACAGCTGGAAGCTCCTTTGTAGTGTCCCCTCTGTCCATCGCAACCAATCGGGGATTAGGCTTGAGGACTCAGGTAGAGATAGGACCACTCTTTCTCCTGAAGCCTTCAATTGGTTGGTCTGCATTAGACCTTCCTACCTGCTGTACAGAAGTAAAGATCACTGCTTCTTCGAACCCTACCTGCCTAGTCGGTTTGCCAGGCAGTTTGGGAATGATCAGTTGCATGTGGGCAACGCCGTCACCAGCTTCAGGTCCAGAGGTGTACTCATCGATGGAGCGAGGGGATGGTGATATTTTATCATGGGCTGCACCGGGGCAATTTTTATTGTGCCCTTCGTCACACCCTCCACGGAGCTGCGCATCCTGTATTCGTATGCCCAGTTCTATGTGGCAACGAATACCTCCCATCGTGATTTTGACATGGGTGGAAGCTTTAGGGTGCCCTTTTCCAAGCCTGCGGAAAGGGTCGAAGTCCCCTCGATTTCTTCTGACGAGGGTGACGAGTCCGCTACTCCGGATGAGCCTCTCGTATCGGTACCGAGGGGTAAAATATCTCCGCCTGCAGGGGAATTGGTAGTCTCCGGGAAACGAAGGGCTCTCGCTCTGAAGGAGGCTTCCCCTCGTAAGAGCACGAAGAGGATGGTTACTCGTCCTCTCCAGATTCCTGGCATTGAGGCTCCTGGAAGTGAGCCTGCTTCTCCCTATGTCGGGGATGATTCTTTGATTGGGGGTTCCTCGCCTTTTAGAGAGGAACCTTCTACAGTTTCGGCCGGTGGCGTCGGAGAATCTCAGTTGGAGGCTGCTACCACTGCTACTGCTTCAGGTAGTGGAACGAAGTTGCCTTCGAGGCTGGTTATAAGATTCTATGTACCTTTGTCCGGATCAGCATTGGGAGAGGCCCCTACCGTGTCCGTCAGCGCTTCTAGCGAGATTCCAGTTGATGAGCCTCAAGTGGATCTCGGCGAAGACCTGGAAGAGTATTTGTCAGTGTCAGTTAGCAGGCCCTCTTCTCCAGGTATGACAGCTTGGCTAGCATCACTGTCGTCTTTTCGTGCCTCTTCTTTTAGGAAAATTAACATCATGTTTGACATTAACTTCCTCTTGTCTTCTTCTCAGGGGACGACCTCTTCGTGGAAGGAATTGTATATGCGCCCTTCGGCTCCGTGTCAGGTCCTGGAGTTGATATAGAGGTGCCTGATTTTGAAGAGGAAGCATCTTCGGGTGCCGGCTCACCTGCCGACGAGGTTTCGATACCTCAAGAGGACGACCCTGTCGTTGCGACAATGCCTCCTTCGAGTATGCTGGTTATTTCATCTGGTATTGGCGCTTCCTCTTTTGTTGCACCCCCTATCGAGACGAGGACTGTGGCCACGTCGATTGCGGTCGCCTCTGGAGCGCGGTTCGACAATATTGCAGCCACTCCCAGCGTGCACTCGGGCCTAGCTGCGCTGACCGAGCAATATACCGGTATCTTCTATAACACTTTGACAACGCTGATATCAATGGTGTTGGAGAAGAATCTAAATTTTGAGCGTCTGAAGAAGTCCTCTCGGTTTTCGATAGAGGCGATCAGGGACCTTGGCGATACTGGTTTAGCTGACGCCCTGGCGGAGGTAGTTAATGGTTTGGAGCAACCCGTTAACGAATACTCGCAGCTATCCCAAGATAGTGTTGACGATTTGGTCCAGGATGAATACGACTCGCTGACTGCAAGGCTGGGAGAGTTGGAAGCTCTGAGCAGGTCCCTCGAGATGCGGCAGCAGGAGATGAGCGACGAGCACACCCTCTTAGAGTGTGTTGTTCCCCAGTTGGCCAAGAGTAAAGCTGAAAATGAGAAAAATGAAGCGAGGGTCCGTAAGTTGGAGGCTGAGCTCGCTTTAGCGAAGGAGTGGTCTCATGCTTCAGCCGCCGGTGTGCATGTGTTACAGAGCCAGATGGAAGAAGCTCAACAGAACTTGGCACATGCGAGTGCCATGTACGCCGCTCTCACACATTGTCTGTCTGATTTATCCGGCTTGAATGATGAGGAGACGAGATGGGAGCGAGCTCGAGCTGCCGTTTTGGACTCTAGGAATGCGAAGATGGCCAGACTGGCGCAGCAGATTCGCGATTTGACCGCTCCTCCTTCATGATGTACTTTTGCTTTTGCTTTTTAATGTACTTCCGCTCTTTTTTGGGGAATAATAAAGAGGTTTTTCATCTGACTTTGTGGACCCGTCATTTTGGAATATAAATAACGGGTTTGGGTGAGAGTAATATCAGAGGTAGTATGGACGTGATAGTCTCTCGGTAAACTTTAGCAGGGCGCATCTATTCAGGGGTCATATGGACATGATAGAGTATGAACCAACTAGTTTCATTTTGGAAGTAGTTTTGTCAGAATGAGATTTTCGCCTTTATTCCACTTGAGCAGAGGAGGTTAAGCATAGTACCTTTTCAGGAATTTGCCATTGATAGGAGCCATTAGTAGGTCTCCATTAGGCTGGGCTAACCTGTAAGCGCCGTTTGAGGACGTTGTCTCGATCACGTAGGGGCCTTCCCATTTAGGCTAAAATTTGCCCTTGCTTCTGTGAGTGAGAATCATTGGCCTTCTTACAGCTAAGAATAGCTGGCCAACTTTGAACACTCTTTCCTTTACTTTTTGATTAAAAGCTCTGGAAATGTGCGCTTGATAGAACGCGATGCTCTGTTGAGCTTGAAGGCGTTTCTCGACTAATCCTTCTAGCTCTTGAAGCCTTAAAAGGTTATTCTTTTCCCGAGTTAACTCATTGGCGACTGCTATCCTGAGTGACGGGATTTGGATTTCGATGAAAAGAACTGCTTCGCTTCCGTAGACCAGTGAGAACGAGGTACAACCTGTCGGTACTCGGACCGTTGTGCGGTACTCCCAGAGACATTCTCCCAGCTTCTCGTTCCAATCTCTTTTTTTCGAAGAGACAAACTTCTTCAAGATCTTGATAATGGTTTAGTTGAAGGCTTCTGCCAGACCATTAGCAGCTGGATAATACGCCGTAGAGGCAACATTTTGTATCCAATTTTTATCGCAAAATCGATGAAATGCTTGGCTGATGAACTGAGGCCTATTATCATGGATTATCCTTCGGGGAATCCCAAAGCGATAAATAACGTGATGCTTGATGAAGTTAATAACATTGGATGTTTTTACCTCAGCGAGAGCGATCGCCTCTGCCCATTTGGAGAAGTAATCCATGATGGCCAGTATGAACTAGTGACCTCTGGAAGAAGATTGGTAAATAGGACCAATGATGTCCATACCCCATGCTTTGAAAGGCCAGGATGCAACCGTAGGATGTAGATGTTCAGACGGCTGGTGTATGAAGTCTGCATGGACCTGACAGGCCTTGCATCGTTTGGCATACTTGATTGCGTCTGCGATCATAGTGGGCCAGTAATAGCCCATTGTCCTGATACGATCCTGTAGCTTAGGACCGGGTTGATGTGCCCCACATACGCCGTTGTGAGCTTCGCGGACGATCTGTTGTGCTTTGTCATTAGAGAGACATCTCAATAGCAGTCCGTCGTAGGTCCGGCGATATAGGCATTGTGAAGATGCATCGAATTAGAAGCGTAATAATCGTCTTTTGACGAATGCTGCTTCTTTAGGGTCCTCCGGCAAGATTCCGTATGCCACAAAATCTATAAAGGGACTTCTCCAATCTCTCGTAGGAGGATCGGTGTTCATAGCGTAACTGCGTTCGATGTGAGTGTTGTTCTTCACGCAAAATAGATCTCTGTTAAGAAGGATTACCGAATTCTGCCTTCTTATAGGAGTAGCTAAATCTGCAGCTAGACTGGCTAGGGCATCGGCTTCCAGATTCTGAGATCAAGGTACATGCTTTAGGAAGAATCCCTTGAATGTCACGGCTATCTCGACCGTTGCTTGGTGATAGGGGATGAGGTCTGGATTTCGGACTTTATATATTCCCCTGACTTGATTGACGATAAGCAGAGAATCACCAAAAGCTTCCAGAGATTCGACCCCCAGCTCTTTAGCGACTTGGAGCCCGATTAGTAGAGCGTTGTACTCCGCCACATTGTTGGAACAGGGCTCGTTAAGAGAGTATGCTAGATAGATGACGAGTTTATCGGGAGTGACCAGGAAAATTCCTACCCCTGAAACCACGTTTCCTTTGGGACCAGTCCTGGAGGCGCCATCGAAGAATAGTTGCCATGCGTCACTTCCCATTGCGGAACTACGTTCTGCAACTTCGTCGGGAATGTCCTCGTATAATTTGGAGGCCTCCGGGATCGGATGAGCAGCTAGGAAGTCAGCCAATGCTTGGCCTTTGATGGACTTCTGAGGGACGTACACTATGTCATATGGTGTCAATAACATCACCCAAGTTGCGAGTCGGGAGTTAAGAACACTTAACTTGTTCATCAGTACCCGAAGAGGATTAATCTTGGTGATGATGTGAATAGTCTGGCTGGTGACATAGTGCCGCATCTTCTGGATAGCGAACATCAGAGCCAAACATTCTTTTTCCATCGGATTGTACCGGTGCTCAGCTCCGATCATCATTCTACTTAGATAGTAGATAGCCTGTTCATATCCCGCATCGTTCTTCTGCGTGAGAAGAGCTCCTAGAGAATGGTCCATCGCTCGAACGTACAAGAAGAATGGTCTTCCTACGACGGGAGGCACCAGAACTGGCGGACTAGTGAGGTAGCGCTTGATATCCCCGAACGCTTGCTGACAGGCTTCGTCCCATATGAAGGATACACATTTCTTCATGAGGCGAGAAAAAGGCTGGCATCTTCCAGAAAGGTTGGATATGAATCTCCGGATATAGGCCAGACGACCTTGAAATCCCCTGAGTTCCCTCAGATTACGGGATGGTCGCATTTCCAAGATGGCCTTGACTTTATCAAGGTCCACTTGAATGCCTTTGGCGGTAATGACAAATCCCAGAAATTTGCCACTAGATACACCCAGAATGGACTTTGTAGGATTCATTTTGAGTTGATGTTGGCGCATCAGCTCAAATATCGTCTTCAAGTCTTGGATATGATTGACACTGAGGCGACTTTTGACAGCTATATCGTCTACGTAATATTCCACTATTTTGCGTAAATGCTTGTGGAATATGTTACTCATAGCCCGTTGGTAAGTAGCTCCGGCGTTCTTCAACCCGAAGGGCATGACCGTATAGCAGTATACCCCCAGTTGTGTCCGGAAGGCACTATGCTTCTCGTCTTCAGGATGCATCTTGATTTGATTGTATCCTGAGAATCCGTCCATGAAAGACATACGTTCGAAATCGCAGGTATTGTCAATCATGACATCTGTGATGGGAAGGGGAAACTCGTCCTTGGGGCAGGCTGCGTTCAGATCTCGGTAATCGATACAAACTCGCACTTTCCCATTCTTTTTCATGATCGGGACAACATTGGCGACCCAGTCGGGATATTGTTCCTCCCGGATGAAACCGCAGGCTATCAACTTCTTGACTTCAACTTCAATGGCGTCCATCATATTCGGGCGAAACCGGCATTGGTGCTGCTTTACAGGCTTTGAATCGGGCAATATGTTGAGTTTATGAGTAGCCACCTTTGGATCAAGTCTGGGCATATCCTCATAATTCCATGCAAAGACGTCGATGTATTCTCTTATCAGTTGAATGACTTCTTCCCTTTCAGCTGGGGAAAGATTGTTACTGATAAATATCGGCTTTGGTGAAAGTTCATCCCGAACATTAATCTGGATAACTTCATCTTTGGTGGGAGGTTCTCTCTGCTCGAAGCAGAATTCCCACTGTGTATCCATTTGCTGAGCCCAAGCATCATTCTCGAATAGTTTAAATTCTTGTTCATCTGATTCGAAGGGATCCGTCACTACCATATTTACTGGTAATGTTTGCTCGAGAGCACGAGATGAGTTGGAGGGCGACGAGCCGTCTTGAAAAGGGGAAAAGGTGTCCTCATCTGACTTAGAAGTCATAAGGGAGGTGGCATACCCTAACCCGAAATGAGTTTGTTGATAGTGGGGATTTTCATGCGACGGTATTCGTCTGCCTTTCCCATAGTTGAGACCTGGCTTTAGTTTCAAGTCATAACCCATATTTTGCATGATCTTTAAGGCTTGCAGGCTGTACCTGTGAACTTGTATTTCACCAGCATCGTTATTAAAGGAATCTTCTTGTATAGTCGATTCGTTGCGCGTTCGGCCGAAGACTATTGAATGCTGACTGCTGCGGGCAGGCGGAACAATAAAGATAGAGTCCTCATGGGGTCCATATGTCGCGACGACATTGGATGATGACGCAACTTCCCATATATATGGATGATAGGAATCTATAGCTTCCAAGAATTTTTGCGCTATAGGTTCTATATCGTCATGGGGAGAGGATTCCTGATTTGGAATCTGAGCGTCGATATACTGGAAAATAGGATGTTTATTATCATCTGGAACTCCGTTCCTGGTTGTATTTACATCAGTCGGTTGCTTGTTGCGCCGAAGGTTGATGACCAAGGGTGGAGACTTCTGGTTCAAAGTGATCACTAGAGGATCACCCCCTTTTTCTGACCTGGTTTTGTTCAGGTGGATAGCCATAGGCTCCATGGCTTTTGGACGAGTAGTTCGCCCTTTCACTCTGATTGACAGTGGTTATTCGATAGAGGGTCCTTCAGGCTCTCGATGGGATTCCTTCTCTGCTTGGGCTGACACCTCCTCCGCGTAGTCTTGAGAGTACAACACAGCATCGGAATAGTAGGATTCTATTCCTTTGAATGGGTTTAGGTCAGCAACCTCCATTTGTACTGTTCCTTGGGCGTCTATATATTTAAGGCATTGATATAGAGTTGAAGGAACGATGTTGTGGTCGTGGATCCACGGTCTACCCAGCAGAATGTTGTAGGATACCTCTGAATCGATGACATAGCATATAGCCACCGATCTAAGGTTGCCAATCTGGATCCTCAGGCGAATTTTCCCCAATGGCTTACTTCTTCCGGCATTGAAACCCACGATTGTAGTGGTGGTGTAAGCCAATTCGCTGGTAGGAATCCTCAGCGGTCTGAACAGACTATGAGGAATGATGCTAATTGATGACCCCGGATCTATGTGGATCCGGTCGACCTCCATGGAACCAACGTATCCGATGTAATAGAGGGGTCTGTCATGCCTGTTATATTTTAATAATATGTCATCTTGTGTGAAAGTGATGTTCGGGACCACCTCCATCACACTGTGGCATTGAGGGCATGCCACTGGTTCCTCGTCAGGGGACTTGAGCTGGGTCAAGTATGCTTCCGCCTGTATCAGTGCTTCACTCAGGGCTAGACGAGTGTCTTGGGAGAGCCTGAGTAGCTCAAAGATGGACAACCTGGCTGGTGTATTGGCCAGTTGGGCCAGGATGTCAAAGTTGTATGGCTTCTCTAAACCTTTGTTTTGAATGTTTTTCACAGGTTTATCGAAGCGTACTCCTTTTTGCTTCCCCTTGTCCGCCAAAGTCGGTCTTGCAGGACCGGCCTGTGGTATGGCGGGCTCTATAGCTGAAGCGTCTGCCGGTGCATCTTCCGAACTTGCTCCGTAGTCCTTGAGGTAAGCTTTCCCTGAACGGGTTGCGGCCAAAGCCTCGTCATCGTCTGAAGGCGAAGAAGTTATAACCATATGGCATGGTTTGCATTTGAAGTTCTTCCTAGACTTAGCCTTAGCATCATTAGTCTCTTTCTCGAGTTCCGATACTAAATCCGGATGAACCCACATGATCTCGCCCCGCCGGGTGGTTAAGGGTACCAGGTCATGATTTTGACCCCTAGCCGAAGGGAGATTGACGATGTTCATCGTTGTCCGGGAAATAGGTGTCACACCATCTGGGACTTCTTGGGGAGGCAGATTACCAAATTTCAGGGAGATCATATTGGCCGTGACCGTCTTCTCGGTGTTATACAGAGTGATGGCCTTAGCATCAATCAGCCCCTGGATCTTCCTTTTCAGTACGTAATACGCCTTGGTCGGGTGGTGTACGTATCTGTGGAAGATGTAGTACTTGGGGTTGTTGCCACTGCCGGCTTCACTGGGCTGCTTCTCCTCCGGAAGGGTGATCTTGCCACTTTTGACGAGACACTCGAATATACTCGAAATATCGTCGTCGTCGAAAGAGTATACTTCAACGGGCCTGGAAGTCCCAGGTTTCGTCTGCGTGGTTGTCGCAGTCTTTTGTCTGGACATATTGATTGCCAGAGCTTCTTTTCCTTTAGAACTGCAAGGATGGTCGCCGTTGGGGGATGACCTTTTGCCTCTGTCGGAGGTAGAGATCATAATGCCATTGTCGCGCACCTTGCGACTGTTGTCATCGGCGGCCACTGCTGAGATGATGAACGAGGGCCAGTCGTGGAACTGATATGGTCCTGTGAACACCGAGACCACGGGAAGGAGGTTCTTCCTGCAAATGTCCACCAACGCAGAGTCCGGAACTCCTGGAGGCATCTATAGCGTGGCTTGACGAAAACGTTCGATGAAGGTACGAACGTCCTCTTTTTCCCTCTGCTTGACTTCGATGAGAGAGGACATAGACATGTCCATTCCTCCCTCGTAGAATCGTGTGAAGAATAAAGTCTTGAAGTCTTCAAAGGAAGTAATGCAGTTGTCCGCCAGGCTGCGGTACCACTGGTAAGCTACTCCTGAGAGACAGCCCTTGAACACCCTGGTGAGGAGGGCGTCAATCCCTTGTAGCAACACCGTCATCATACTGAAATAGTTCATGTACTGACTTGGTGTTGTTTTCCCCTCGAACAGAGCCATAGTCTGAGGTTTGTATCTTGGAGGGAAAGGGACCTCTTCCCAGATAGCCAGGTAAGGCTGGTTGATTCCCAATCTTTTGAGCTGATCTTTGTGCTTCAAGGCATCGAATTGGGCTTTCAACTCCCGTACTGCTTGCATCGGATTTTTAGCCGATAGTGAGACCACGGATTGGTGCGGAGTCGGTTGTATCGTGACTCCCGCAGGAGGTAATGCATTCTCCGAGTGAGAAAGTGGAGGACCAGCTGACTCTTGATCCAGAGCAGGTTCTTGGACCGTGTTGGATGGTGGAAAGTCCACCCCCACACGTATCTGTGCTGGCGGGACTGATGTTTGAGCCATAGAAGCCGCCTGTTGAGTTAGCATCATCTGGTGCATGTTCTCCATCATGGATTGCATTTGTTTTGGAGACGTCTCCAGTGTAGTGATGCGCTGTTCCTCGCTTCCTGACGGCAAAGCTTCCTCATGTTCATCTCCAATGGCGTATACTCCCATTTCCCTGGGCATCGTCGAAGGATGTGTATAGGTCGATGCAAAAGTCGACTCTATACTCTCAGTATTTGATTCGGGAGAATGGCGACCCCCAGCGTCAGAATCAGAGGAGTATGAAGTCAGTTGTTGTGACCTCGAATGAGTGTTCTGGAATACCCCATCTTCAGTGTCTCTGAGGAGTATATTGAATCTCCTTCGGCTCGGAGTTCCAGAGGACGGACGTCTTGAGCCTGAGCTTCCTCCAGGTATATGTGAAGCCATGTTCACAGATGCATGCGTGGGCTCTTCTTCTAGGAAAGATGGAGAGTAGCTCAGTCGGTCAAAAACTGGCCGTTTTGCTTTGGAACAGCAACAATTAATTATAATCCTGTGACCATCATAACAGTGCTCGCTAGGAGGCGTAATAGCCATGCTGGAAGATTCCCTCTCCTTGCGTCTCTGGATTAGATACTTGCGCAGGTCAGAAGAAGTTGCAGAAGAAGAAGATCATGGCTTGTTCCTCCTATTCCCATTGGTAGGCGTGCCGATGATGGGGACCATAGTCTTCCTTGTGCCACTCGTATACAATAAATTGGCTATCTGGGTGGGGGATAATCTTCGAGGAGCGCATCTTTCTGTCAATCGAGCCTTCTGTACGCTTAGGGACTTCGCCTGGCATAATTTCGAGCTTCGCTCTGGTTGGCGTAAGGCTGAGGATGTCCTCAGGCGGCCATCAGCTTCTAACATAATTTGGGGGGCGGGTAGATTGTTCCCTTGCTGGCGTGAATGCCGAGAAGTTAAGTAGCTCGCCGCTTGCTTTCCCTTGCGGAGATCACGGGTGTCATCTGGTTCCCCATAGAGGTCAGATGTTGTCTTACGCGCGGAGCGTGCTTTGTACTTCCGATTTGGCGCTGAGGCATTATCAGAAGTTTTGTCTATTCTGCCACGGACAGGAGACTGGTTTCTACGCGTAGAGCGCAGTGGATACCTCTAGGTTAGCGCTGAGGCTTTGCCCGAAGTTTTGTCTGTACCGCGCGTAGCGGGAGACTGGTTTCTATGCGTAGAGCGCAGTGGATACTTCTGGGTTAGTGCTGAGGCTTTGTCCAAAGTTTCGTCTGTACCGCGCGTAGTGGGAGACTGATTTCTACGCATAGAGCGCAGTGGATACTTCTGGGTTAGCGCTGAGGCTTTGCCCGAAGTTTTGTCTGTACCGCGCATAGCGGAAGACTGAATTTTACGTGCAAGGCACGGAGGGAGCAATGCTACAACCTCATTGGTCGAAGAGATCGGAGATATTGCAGAGTCCACAGGAATGGTAGAGGATGTTTTGGGAATCCAGACCTTGCGCAGCTTCCTGTTGTTTTGTACAGAGAGAGAGTGAGAACTACCCTCCGTCCGAAGCATGTCTTCGTAGGCAGACTGGTCGAACTGGATGACCAGTGTCTTCTTCACGGATCCTATGGATATCGCATCGTGTTGAGCAATCGCTTCCTCATCAGAAGAGAAAGAACTTCCCCAGCAGAGTTGCCATCTTGTTTGTGGTATTAAACGAAAGAACGAAATGTATATAATACGAGGTTTGCACGAAAACCCACTTTCTTTGGTTTATAAACAAACTTGTACAATTTGATCCTATACGAGGATGTAGGAGTATAATTTATTTAATCTGGGTAGATGATTGCTATAGGTGTTTGATCTATAGTCGATCACTTTAGCCCTTGGACTACACGATGGTGAAGAAGTGCCATGGAAGACGGAAAGCAGCTTCGTAGGTGGCGAAAGAGGATGGATGCACGATGCCAATATCGTCGATCGCTACTCTTTGCCTGAGCTCTGGATGCTTCTCTCTCTCTCAAAGACTCTTCGATCTATCCTCAATCTCCAATGTTTCGACCCGTGGTTCGATCTCTTTGGAGGTTCGACCTTGTTCGATTTTTAAAGTCTCGACCTGTTCCTCTGTTGATAGAGGTCTCTATTTATAGAGTTTTGGTGACAGTGACCACTCAATCGGTGTAGAAACCGAGTAGTGGAAAGTACAGCACCCTTTTACACAATGGTTAAAATAACCAAAGCCTGCGTATAGATGACCTTTTGAATGAGCGTGTGACGCGGGACCAACTAAGTGACAAAATGCGTATAATCGCTACGAAGATCACGATGTAGAAGCCACGTAGGTAGGTATCCCCCGTGTAGAAGAGGTTGGCGTAGAAGCCAATGTCTGTCACCATGGCGTAGAAGCCAAGTAGGCATAGAAGCCGAGTAGGCGTAGAAGCTTGATGGCATAGAAGCCGTATAAGTACAGAAGGCCGAATGAGCATAGAAGCCGAACGAGCATAGAAGCTGAATGGGCGTAGAAGCCGAGGTGATGTGGACGTCTTTAGCCGAAATTATGGCTCTTGGAGATATAATCAAATCTCTCGCATTAAATGCAGAGATCCGCCATCATCATTAATTGCCGAGGCGTGTTCCGAAGGCCTGCCATCGTTCTGAGCATTCGGTGCAGAGACGTGCCTCGAGCCCTGTACGAATAGCAGCTTTTGACGTGGCAGTCCGTTTGTCTTCCGCAGAGCGTAAACAGTTCACGTTTGCCTGTGTAAAACAAGGCAGCGTATCCCCTTGTATGCGTAAAAGCAGTCTCCGCTGAGGGGATGTCAGTAAACGATGGTTCGGTGATATTTAATCAAATCCTCTGCATTAAATGCAGAGATCCGCCATCATACTATGGGACGCGTCCTGAGTGGTCTGCCATCTTTTCAGCTGTCGTCTGGGTAGCCGTGCAGCACTTTTTGTCAGGAGTCAGATGTCAGGCTCACTGCGTGACTTGACAGGTACATTTTGGGGAAGATGAAGCGTTCCTCGTACACTTTAACGCTGCTATGAAAGCGGATGAGTTTTACGTCCTGGAGGCGATGAAGCACCCCATTTACGCTTAAGCGGCCTGGACATACTGCATTTACGTGGATGGTCCCATCATATTTTATGCCGTGCTCAGCGAAAAAGCTCCGTTGCACTCTTGATAGCCTTGAGGTCCCCTGCTTACGCTGCCCTGCATCACCATATTGCGTAGAGCTATCCAGCATATTTTTCATACTTCTACAGCCTACAATCAGAAGGATTATGTATCATGGGTTGAAGATAACGAAAAGAAAAATAGAATTAGTCATCGTACAGATAGCGAGCGCTAAGGTTTCGGAGGAACAAGATGTAAAATTAAATAGAAGGACTCTAAATAACATTATGGTTTTCTAAGGGGAAGGTGGTATGCTAATCTCTGTGTTCGAGGTATGATCAAAGAAAATATTATATTCATTTCTCTTGGCTTCCTAAGGTATTGTCTGCTAATACCATAACAAGAATCTAAATTTATAGTTCTCTAATAATATCTTACTATGAAAGTTAGGTTTAGTCCTAATATCCAACCTTGGATTTCTACTGGTTACTCAATACTACGGTCAAACAATATGGTTAAATTTTCAACTAACCTTAGTAGTGTTTATACTACTCTCAAGTCATATATAAACACATCAAGGGATAATGGTAAATTAATCTATAGGTAAGGGACGCTAGGGTTCATTTGGTAGTAAGGAAGGCTAGGGTTTATTAAGTATCGTAAACTTAGTGATGTGCCAATACTCTAGTTGTGTTCTTCTTAGGAATGTTATCCTAATTATCATCCTAACAAAAGGGATTCCTATATTCTAGTAGAAGACTTTACTCAAAGAATATTAGGGAAGGACATGATTCAAGCAGGATGCGATTATTCAAATGGAATGGATTGGAAGGAAGATGAGTCATAGTCAAATATGGATGAGATACTATACTCTAATCCTATTTGTAGGCTTGCTCGGTACAGTAACATAATCGAGACAATATGCTCTCGACCTGCATGGGCCATCACTAAAAATATGTCACGCCCCAGTCCCAAGATACGTAGGACTAGGACACGTAAGCATGTCAGTCGCATGTATATGGCAACTCCAATATATGGAAACCATAACACATGCGTACGCTGTATCATGAATAATAATTCATAAGTGGTATATATTTATCACAAGTCACAGGGCATAACTAAATCTCATCCACAGAAATCAAATAGAAATAAATAACCATTATCTATGAAACTAGATCTCAATATAAAGTATCTAAAGATGATAGTCGGATGGAAACAAATCCACTGCCAACTAGAATGTAAAAACAACCACAATATAAGTACATCATCTAAGTATCACGAGGCTCGAAGAGAAGACCTCCTTGAAATATAAGTAGCCAGTCCGGATTTGCGCTCCTGTGAATACTCATGAACATCTACACCTGGAAAGGGACCATGTCCTCAGAGGGACATAACAAGATACATAGAAGCATGCCATAAAGTAAATACTGAATAAATAAAGGGGTGTGCTAACTATCTAAGTGAATGCAATTTGAGAAAAACTTAGTGCGTATGAAAAGTGTAGGCTAGACATATGCTGACGTAATTCACCAATCGTCATGACTGGCTAGTATATGCCACATATGCCCCCATAACAAGGGTGCTCTGCAATATAATAATATTCATATCGCTCCGTAGAACATGGAATTTGAATAGTATAACGTCCATATCGTTCCGTCGAACGTGGAATCTAAATAAAGGAAGTGGGTGTCTCATATGCCTCCTAGTCGTCCTCCCGGTCCAATGCTAATGTACAAGTCGCGAATACGACGTGGACATCTCGTACTATAATGCAAGTCTCTATAGAAATAAATAACTAAGCTAAATATCGTCATACGTGCTGCTCATACCGATGGTCAGTCAAGCATGAAGCACGCGTCCCTACATGAACTCACTCTGTGCCATACAAAGATACATGTCAAGACCTGGGGAGTCATACCGATAACTCCACACACTACCAGAAAAAGTCAAATTAGCGACGTAATTAGTGACGTTTCAAGGAAGTCGGAAAAAAGCAAGTCGCTAAAAGAAAAAATATCGCTAAACGTCGCTATGCCGACATTTTTTAGCAACTTAAATGTGTCGCTAAAATTAGCGATATTTAGCGACGCCGCGTCACTAATTAGCGACGTTAATTAACGTCGCTAAACATCGCTAATTAGCAACTTATATAGCGACGTTACAGCGACGTCTTTAATGACCTGGCAACACTGCCATGTCAATAATTTGCGACATACAGCGACATTTTTAGCGACATCGTTAGCGACGTGTATTAACGTCGCTAATTAGCGACGCATTTAGCGACGTATCTACACGTCGCTAAACGTCGCTAAGAACGTCGCTAATTTTACAGAAAAAATAAAAGAAAAGAATTCTGAATTGTGTCCAAACTATTATTCCTGCAGTTTATTAAATCACAATCAGTACAAATAGACCCGGAGCAACCCTCCGTTGAATTTCTGGGTTTGCCAACCCCCTTGGATTGAACACTCAACACCGGTAAAATAACATATTTAATATGAATAATATAATAAAATTTGATGAAAAGAAAGCATCCAACAAATCTCATCGTAAAGAATACGACAAATATATATCCATACAATCTCATCCTAAATAATAAAAAAATACAAATATCCAGCAACTAGCTATACTATTGCGGATCTGCAGGAGCCTGACCACCGGCGCGCATGAAGGATAAGAACACCTCATACTGCTCCCGTGGAATCGACACCGATGTCGATGGAGAAGGCAGTGACATCGGTGGACTCTGTGTCGATGTATGCGCACCAGAAGGCCATTCCCGCTCCAAGTTTGTGAGTCGCTGGTTGTAAGAATCTATGGTAGATAGCAACCTTGTACTGCTATGAACCATTGAATCATGCATCATCGTCAGCCTCTCGTCCATCGATAGCTATGATGCCTGCAGCTCCATGATGTTGTGGTCTGTCGAGGCTCTAATATCATTTGTCAAATCCTGTAGCTCCGTGATGCTGCGGTCGAGCATATCGAATCGTGCGATGAGCGTCGGATCGTCCGCCTGTGGCTGGGATCGGGGGTGCTCCTCCATCCTTCGCAGCAACTCGTCACGGAGAGACACAATCTAATGGTCAACGGCCTTCTGGACTCTGGCCGACGACTGCGAGGGCTGTGTGGAATGCGCAGCTGTCGGGGAGGCCCTAGATGACTGCGTCACAACCAGGGCGCCATAGGATCCCGTACCGTAGTACGTACCCCTCTGGAGACCACCAGCTGTGGTCACTCACAGGTCATCCGTCGATGGAGCTGGAGCGGGCTGCGAGGAAGTACCAGCCTCTCCAGGTGTAGGTGCACTAGCAGTCGCCCGCTCACGCAGCCTAAGATACTTGGCCTAGAAAGGTTTGAAAACTCGATAATTGCTTAAGTTATATTAAAATTAACACAAAGTAAAGTAATACTTATATAGGTCTGTGAGGCCCTCTCATCAATGAGATTTCCGTCCTTGCGATGAGTGGCCAAGAAGACGGTCACCATATTTGCATCTTCACCCCTCTGTACCTGTTAAAAATATATTATTTAGTACTAAACTTAAACATTTTTTCCTACATCATTTTATGGTACTTACATTAAATTAATATATTTTAAAAGAAAAAACATACCAAACAACAAAAATGTTCCGTCATCGGAATCGAGCTACCACACCACTTGGCCGCATTCCGCCTAGCCGCCTTGGCCTTCTCAGACCTTTTCTTGTAGCTGGGATCATCGAATCTAGCCCTCATTGCAGTCCACTGCTCAGGCGTGATCCAACCTTGGATCGGTTTTCCAGCATGATCACGAGCCTTCTGGTCATCCAGAGCATCTTGGATAAGCTTGGCAGCAACGGTAGGAAAGAGCCGCTCGATCAACTCGGCCCGTTGCGGAGAATAGAAATACGTTTGCTACAATAAATAATTTAGTAAGTGAGCATCACGGATAAGTTATATAATATGCATAAATTAGAGAATTTATTTAATATACTTTTACTTGGAAGTGCGTAAACCAGAATGCCTTCCTCTCCTCCGGAGCCTCAGAGTAGTTGATCCAAGGGCCACCGTAGTTGTTCCTCAGAAATTGGCCCAGGCGTCTCTGAACCAACGATGGACGATATCTATACAGAGATAATTATTTTGATCAAAAAAGTCAATATACGATGAATAAAGAAATACACGATATATATTATGCTAAACCATCTATTTGACTTACTTTGTACCGTCGGCCCAAATCTCTGTCCTCGTCTCCTCCGGAGGTGCGCATGGAGGATCTTGCTGATGTTGGAACAACGTGGGCACAACCTCCTCGACATGCTCATCTGTCCTCATGGTTCCGTCAGCAGGAGGAACGCTGGACGAGGGAGTACTATCACGCCTGGAACTACTCGTCCCAACAGTCAGAGATGTGAGTGATCAATATACTGGAGTATTGGGTGATGATAATCCGGAACCAACAGTAGGCAGTACCGGAGGAGCACTCTGTCTACCTCGGGACCTGCCGAATCCTCCGCGTCGTCCTGTCATACCTAATAACAACATATGATGAATATAGAAAAACACAAATATATAGTACATTCTACAGTCAAAATGTGATGCATATATCAAAGCATTCTACAGTCAAAATATAATACATATATTCGTTAAAATAGTACATTCTACAGTCAAAATCTAGTTACATTCTACATGCAAAATATTTTATTTTCAATCATCTTCAGAAAATTTATCTTGTTCGCCTTCCTCGTCCCCTCTTCCTCTTCCTCCTCCTCGTCTTCACTTTTATCTACTTCATTTTCGTCTTCCTCTTCGAATAATTCTACATCTTCTACATTATTACTCGTGTAATGAGTAACTTTCGTTTAGTTCACATCTACAATATTTTTTACAAGAGGTAGATCGTCCTCCTGATAAGCTATTTCGTCAAAGGTATTTCTAGCTTTAGTCTTGCATACTGCCCACCAATCCGACCTTGTTGTCCCCCGTATAGGATAAGTTGTGAAGTACATGAGCTGAGCCTGACTTGATAGGACAAATGGTTCATAGCCTTGATATCTACGCTTGTAGTTTATATCCACAAGGCCATGCTTGTCAACTTTCCAACCTTGATCTTGAATCGGATCGAACCATTCATACTTGAATAGCACGATATTAGCAGGTTCTGTGCCATAATTATATGTCAACTCCACAATCTCTCGTAAGATGCCAAAGAAATCATTGCCTGGATCGACGTCTTTGTAGTTCGAAGATTTGATACACAAACAACTATTTTTCGTGGAATCAAGATCCAGAAAGCCGTCTCTGATAGGAGCATTTGTTGACTTCAACCTGAACCCATTCACACAAAAACTTGGCCATATTTTAACGGCAGTAATTGATCCCTTGGCTATAGTTCTAATAGATCCAGTCTCGGGTGTTATTAGACGATCGACCTAAATACCAAAGTAGCAATAGTAAGTTATTTGTTTTGTATGTGCATAATTAAAAAGTAATTACCAAGTATCTTACATATATGCTTAACAAAGAAGGAAAATGGCATCTCATTTTTTGTTCTAGTTCTTCGTCTGTTATGTAGGGTCTAACCGACCTCAACTCATCATTATATGTGCTGAAAAACAATGAAGCAACTGCTGATTAGTAGCATAATAGTATCTTATACTATTACATTGAGATTATGTAAACGTGGACGTATTAATTACTTACCCCTCTAGCTTCTCCACTTTATCTCCGTCGCAATTGAGTAATATATACAACTGAGCAGCCCTTAGCTCGTCGTCATTCAAATATCTCTTCTTCATTTTTCTCGAAGGCTTTCCGAACGCATTGAATACTTTGAGTAATATATATAACTGCATCATAATTGTCCGGATTAAAACTAGGTTTCGCCGTATCATAATTGTCCGGATTGAAACTAGGCCCCGCCGCATCATAAACTATGTTCACCAACACGTCGTCGCAAGCATCATGCTCGTGGACATCCATATACGGCTCCACATAGGGCTCTAACTCCAATTCTAGAGATACAAGTTCTCCGTGGGCGGTCCACTGATAGTAATTCGGCGTGAAGCCCTTTGAGTACAAATGATATGTGACTTCCACTTCTGGATGATATTTTCTATTGTGACATCTCACACACGGACACTTAATTTTGGTACCGTCCATGTACTGAGGGAACGCCTTGGCGAACTGCAGGAACTACTGTACACCCTCAATGAATTCATCCCGCACACTGCACATGTCATCAGGATGACGGTTGTACATCCACGAACGATGACGCAGATAGTAATTCATATCCATTTCTAGATACTTCTGCAAAAATGACAGTATATATCATATAAATTATTATATACAGTGTGATTCTCTAAAGAAGAAGCTGACAATTAGTTAGCTAGGTAATCTATATTTGAAGTCACATAAAAGAAGCATGTTAGATCCTGTGCGGTATGTGCACACCAGTATAGGTACAATATTTTGTAGGACAGCAGCATGCTAGATCCTGGTAACTATAGCAAACCCAAATCCCAGCCTAGGCAAAATTGTAAAAAAACTCATCTGGATCGATTTAGAATTGAATTTAGTTCATATTATATTAAAAAACAAAAAAAAAACAGAACAACATTTTCTTCTCAGGAACCTGCCAAGGCAGAGTTTCTACCACTGCGCTTAGGAGAAAACAGGATATTGTTAGGTATGCTTAAACTATGATTTTGTTATGGGGAAATAAATTCATCTTCACGGCAGATTAAGGCAAAGATCAAAAAGGCAAACATTTCTATTCTGAAGATGTTCAAAACATTTATAGGGCAAGATGATAGTATGCATTCCTAACAATAATCATTGATTCAAAACTTTTGGGAATAATAAAAGCCTACAAATTCATGATTCCAGAAAATTCAAAATACCTAGTGAAGTTGGTAAGAAAATTGGTGAACTTTTTCCAAAGAATTATATATAAACATTGGCAATTTTATAACTAAAAACAACTGAAATCTGTGTTCCATTCAGCGAACTCCACGGCCTTAATTGAAACTGGCCCAAGGCTACTTCAAATTTAAGAAGCGGGTTGATTAAGTGAATGATCCTATACTCATTCTGAAACATTTATGCGAGGAACACAAAATAAACTGATGCTTAATAGGTTAAAAGGTCAGGTTAGCGGGTCCGGTTCTGATCTAAACCAAGGCTCACAGTGTCGATAGGTATCGGAAGCAATACGCATCATCCATATCGTATTTTGGCCTGATTAGATATTGATCCCCACTGATACCATCAGATACTCTGTCCAGTACAGACATTGAGCCATCTTTCCAATCAATTCACTAAAGAAAAACAAAAAGGAAAAAAGAAAAAACGTATGGCAAAAAATAGTATCGAAATAATGATTTCGTCGTGTGCAAGATCAAACATGCTTGGCATTCTCCCTTCCTTTTTAGACTACCATAAAATCCCTCTGTCCAGAGCATAAGTCTAGTTTGGCCATTTTGTCGGCACATGCCAAGGAAAGAAGGCACCACGAAGTAACCTCCACAGAAAATGGTTTGATATTGAATTACTAGCTTTGCTTGCTCAAGAGAGAAAAATATTCGTGAACCTTGTTCTTGCATCAGAAATATTCTTGCGTCCAAAATATTCCATAGCAGCTTCGTCATGCTAACTTTCATATAAAGAAAAGTCGTTTAATCTCATCACATTTCATATCTCATCACATTTCATATCTCCCTCGAATACTATCATTTTTATATCTCCATATTTGTTAATAAGCAACTTGACAACCTAGGTCACTAGTCGTGTACTCTTTTTCTTCATTCCTTATGACTCAGTCTCATTCCTCCCTCTTATATAATAATATGGAGGTTCTTAAGATAAATTATTAACTTCACTATATTTCTCTGCAATATCTTATCGCCAATGACAGTTGGTGGATATTACTTTTCTTTTATTGTAAGCGACATGTGCGAATAAAATAACCATAATACCCTTGTTCTCCCTCCACAAACACACACCCCCTTGTTTGTTTCGTGTTTCTTGCTAAACCTATTCTAAAAGTCAACATTTATATGCTCACCAATTAGTACGGTACCATCGTTAAAGAACATAACCAAGAAATGTCATTCTAAATACTGTGTACATTCATGCATAAACATTACCAAGTGAGGTAAGAAACTAAGAACTTAATGATGGTCCCTAAACGTTGCAAAGAGTGGTAAGCACTTAATGACGTCCTTGATGAAAGCCTACAGTGAAGGAAATTTGTACTTAATGTCTTCTATTCCAAATCCCTGCTTCCCATCCTATATCGTATAATCCTACCTTGATATACAAGTCCTTCAAATCCTCTAAGGGTTAACATTTATTAATTCTCTTTGGAGAAAATTTTCTTTAAGAAAGCTAAATTTCTTCCTAATATGCAAGTAGTAAAAAGTTGTTCACTATCAACAACTACTAAATAAAATTTTGATATTCTGTACAAATCCCTCCAACATATTGTACACCAAATTTATTCGTACTATTTATGTGGAAAAGATATAAAAATGAACTTTTGAAGTACAATCTTACCAAGCATGTATAACCTTATCAAACTAAAATGGCTAATATATATATATATATATATATATATATATATATATATATATAGGGTCCGGATCGGCGACACGTTTTCGGAGCCCCGCAAAAGCCCCGCGCCCCGACACCATATACGCACTACACACCTTACTCAAGAACACATATATGCACTGTTAACACAAGGACACACTGTAATAGAGCGGTGTTCACTCTTGCACACTCCTCACAAGATCCAATATACACCATCTTCGCACTGTTAACACAAGAACCCAGGTCAAAAAACCTAACCCTAACCCTAACCCTAGGTCCTGATCAGTGTTTGTGTCAGTGTGTCTGTCTGTCGTGTCTGTGTCAGTATTTGTGTGTGTGTGTCGTGTCAGTACACATGTGTGTCCTGTGAGAGAGAGAGAGAGAGAGAGTTAGGGTTTACCTAGAGGAAGATGAGGAGGAGGAGGAGAGGGGGGAGGACGCGGCCCGAGGGGGGAGGACGCGGCTGGAGGGGGGGTCACCGGGAGGGAGGAGGGGACGCCGGAGGGAGGAGGGGAGCCGGAGGGGGAGGACGCGGCCGAGGGGGGTCGTCGGAGGGAGGAGGGGTCGCCGGAGGGAGGAGGGGTCGCCGGAGGGAGGAAGGAGGACGGTTTGAAATTTGGGAGAGGGAGAAGGAGAGATCGAAGGAAATGGGGGGAATCAGCCCTAAGTAAAAAATTTAGCGACGTTTTAGCGACGCCAATAATGACGTCGCTAATTTAGAATTTAGCGACGTTTTAGCGACGCCAATAACGAAGTCGCTAATTTAGCGATGTCTTAAATGTCGCTAATGACGTCGCTAAATGGCCAAAATATATACGTTACTAAATAACGTCGCTAAATGTCGCTAAATAAAATATATTAGCGACGTTTAGTGACCTAAATTGAACTTATAGCGACTAATCTTTTATAAATTGAATAAAAGTCGCTAAACGTCGCTAAATATCGCCAATTAGCAACGTCTAGCGACATTTTCACAGGGAGTCGCTAAATTAGCGACATTTTTACATGGAGTCACTAAAAAATGTCGCTAATTCCGCTTATTCTAGTAGTAAAAACTTTAGGTGGGTCCACTAGACACTAGGTCAGACACAAGTCCTAATGTCAACGCCTTAGTTGACTGCACCCGAGTCTTTCTCGGATGCGCACAATTATATAATCTAAAACAATAAATATGCAACTAAAATAATAACTAAATTTAAATAGTACAATAATGTAAGGTATACTTGCCTGGCAAGAAAGCTGCGTAGTACCAATAAGCTGCTCCTGAAGTCGCGCAGAACGATCCAATAGGTCCTTGGCGAGCATGCACGGGATCAACGATGACGATGGTGACGATGATGATAACAACGATGATGACGATGATGGCGATGGTGATAACGATTAGGGTGATGGTGTTGATGATGATAACGACGATGATGACGATGTTAACGACGATGAGGGTGGTTATGGAGGTGATAATGATAATAATTATGATTTGAGGAGGAGAAAGAAGTCATGATGGTGGTGGTGAAGGTGCTGGTGGTGCGTGGACTTGGCGAGGAGGATGGGGGGTAGAAGAGAACAGCGAGGGGGAGGAGAGGTAAACGGTGGTGGTGGATGGGAGCAGTGGCCGGGGAAGAGGAGTGGTGGTTCATCATGGGGGATGGCCGAAATTGGGGATGTGTGGTGGTGGTCGAGGTGATAATGGTGGTGATGGGGACTATCAATGGCGGAGGAGGTGGAGATGCTGCTGGCGGGAAGGAGATCGGAGGAGAGGTCCGGTGAGGATGGCGACAGGGTGGCTGGGTAGAAGATGGGAGGAGGAAATAAGGTCTGCGGGGGTGGAGGTGTTCAGGCGAGCGACGGGGAGAGAAAGGGAGTTCGGCGGGTTCAGGCGAGTCTGGAGGAGAACGGTGGGCTTGGGGTGCAGCGATAAACTCCGCCGAAGCAGGAGGCGGGTCTGGGTCGTTCAGGTGGAGGAGGAAGATGGAGATCGTGGTGGTGTAATGGTGAGGAGAGGAGACGGAAGGTGGAGTGGGTAAGATGACCGGAGGGAGAGGAGGAGATCGGAGACAGCAACGTCGGTTTCACAGTGTAGTCGGCGGAGAGGTGGTGCTCCGGGCTCAGGAGAGGACGGCGAGGGGAAGAGGAGGAGGGTTGCTGGGGTTGTTCTCAGGGAAGGGCATCGGGCTCCGACGAGGTCGGAGAGGGAAGAGGGTGTGAAGGTGACCGGAAGGAGAGATGAATAGGGATCGGTCGGCTGAGTATAGGTTTTAGGGAATAAAAAAAGAAAAGGAAAAATAAAGAAGAGAATATATATACACATGTAAGGAGGGTTGGTTTGACCTAAATTTTTTTGACTTGGTCAACAATTGGAAAAAGGGTTCTCATGTAGGTATTCCAAGGGCTATGGTTCAATGGATTCAAAATAAAGGGCTAGGATTGCATTGGTTCAAAATAAATAGCTATGGGTTGAGGAGGTTGATGTTGAGTTTTACACACTCCTAAAAATTATGAAAAAATTCACATGAGAGAGACAAATGGGTTTGTTCAAGTATTGTGTCCAATGGGGTGGACACCTTAATGCACTTTTGTATAAAAGTGCCCAATAATTGGAAAATTATACAAACTTGGATTTTGGTTTAATTTAATTAAAAAGAAATATAATTGGTGTTCTAAAATTAATTAGAAGTATAAGGGATTAAAATTAGGTGGGATAGAAGTGTCATGGATATAGAAGACTCAGAGTAGAATATTATCATAAATTGGGTTGCACAAAACCGTCAAGGTTGTGTCTCCAATTTCGATTGGAACGCACAAGGATACAATGTTAGAATTATTTAGAATTAAATAATAACGTCCGTGACGATTATTGTGCGACTATAATGTAGCACAAGAGAGCATAATTATAAGTTACATAAAGGTCAAAAAAGAAGGTGCGCACGACTAGGACAAGGTTATAAAATTTGTTGGAAGGCAAAAGCTAGGGTAGCGCCCTAAGTATCGAAGCAACGATAAGGTGCAATAAGTGATATGGATATTGTATAATTAAATAAAATGTCGTATTCTATTTTTAATTGGATTCAACTAGCCCTAGTTTCTCTATCTAAGCCAAGTAGGCCTAATTTTGGTCGAGGGGGTTTACATGTTGTGTTCTCATACAACAACAGTTATCAAGCAAGTATTCAGATGGTACCCTTCGAAGCATTATATGAAAGAAAGCATAGATCACCATTGGCATAAAATGATACAGGTGAGCGAAAGATGTTAGGCCCAGAGATGATCACGCAGACAGCAGAAGTTGTTATGCAGATCAGAAAGCAACTTCGGGTTGTGCAAGATAGGCATCGGCATTGGGCAGGTCAATATCGTAGGCCTTTAGAGTTTTGTGTCAGCGACCACGTGTTCTTGTGGATTTCTCCAACCCATGGAGTCATTAGATTCGGGGTTCGCGGGAAGCTTAGTCTGCAATACGTCAGTCCGTTCGATATTCTCGAGAGGGTGGGCGATGTTGCTTATCGTCTTGTCCTTAGTCCTTCGCTATGTGAGGTACACGATATATTTCATGTGTCTCAATTATGTAGGTATGTCCCAGATCTGAATTATATCCTCGACCATTTCGATCTAGTTGTTGGTATCGACTTGTCTTACGAGAAACAACCCGTATCCATTTTTGACCGAAGGGAGAAGGTGCTCAAGAATCAGACTATTCATCTTGTCCAAATTGCTTGGGGCCATCACCCTTTCAGAGAATCGGCGTGGGAACACGAGGATAATATCCGAGCTCGGTATCCGTACCTATTCGACTCGGAAGGTATATTTATTTTTATGCCTTCCTATCTTGAATCGCATGTTTCGTTTACCTATGCTATATGACACTGCTTTTCTTTATTATATGCCTGAATTTTATTGCATGTGTAGACGAGCTTATAGTTAGCACAGTGCTCGTTATGATTTCTCTAGCTAGCCTTGGGTTTGAATTCCGAGGACCAAATATTTTTAAGGTGGGTAGAGATGTCACTCCCCGTTCCCGATATATGTATTTGGAACATATTACTTTTCCTGCTTATATTAATTATTGTTTGCATGGTAATTAGGTTGCATGTCATGGAGACTAAACACATTCTTTGGTTCAATTAGACTCATGGTTTAATTGTTGGGTTGGTTTGGTCATGAGTTGAACCTATGGTCTAAACCTCAAACCCTAGCTATATAAGTTAACTTCTTTCTCTTTCTTCCCTCATTCTCTCATTTTTCTCCTTTCTTCATTTAGGTAAGTACACCTTGTACTACATGGAGAAATCTCTCAATTTTTGATTCTTGCGCTTTCCTTGTATTTTGTTAGTCTAATATTTGTACGTTATAATTCTAAACACTTTTAATACTTAGAATTTTTAATTTTAACTGGCGAATTTGAGTATATCAACATTTAAAGTTTAAGATTTTTATGGGTTCCAAAATTTTTCCTTGGTTTTGATCTATTAAAATATGGTATTTTAGAAAAACCAGTTTTTATGGGTGATTGAGCATTCCATTTCAGGCGTTTTAGCTTTTGGTTCACTTAATTTGGAGTTAAAATGATTTTTTTATGAAGAAAATATTATTTCAATTTTTGGAGCTTTCTGCCATAGATGAACCTTCTATTGGGGAGGCGAGCTACCCATGCGACCCATGCGACTCATGTGACTCATACGACCTGAGCCCATGTGACTTATGCAACCCATGCGGCCTGAGCTCATGCGGCTTGACCCATGCGACTCATGTGACTCATGCGGCTTGACTCGTGTGACTCATGCGGCTTGACTCATGCGACCCATGCAGCCTGAGCCCATACAGCCCGACCCATGCGACCCATGCGGCCATCCGTCCAGACCCATATGAGACCGACTTCCTATGCGACCGACTTTCTATGCGGCACTTGTCCTATGCGGCACTAACTCTATGCGTCCCTGATACTCATGCAATCTATGTGCACGTTTTACTGTTTTGCTTGGTTTGAATGCTTTATTGAGTTTTGGGATTCCATGTGTGATTTTAATGATTGCTAATATATGTGAGCTACGTGACCATGTGTTAAACCTTACTATGTGCTAGAACTTATGTGTTTCACCAATAATTGGTAACTTGACTCGACTGTTGGTATCCGTGCGGATACACTTACTACGTGCTATGTGTTCCTACGTGCTAAGTATACCTACGTGATTATGTTACATGTTTCACACTGAGGTGTGCCTACGTGCTAAGCGACATATGATGTAATAATTTCTCCAGTATGGACATGATAGTTAGTCAATAACCAAGCGTGGCTCGAATTCATTTGACTATTGCATCACGCTAGGGTGAATCCAAATTGAACTCTAAAGTGATAAAGTGGATTCGTATCTAGCATGTCTGTACTACGGTACGACATATAAGGAGAGTAACATGACCATGCCATGTGATTCCAGCTAACCATAGAGTTAACTAGGCAACTAAAATATATAGAGCATTGAGAGGGACAAAATTCTGATTTCGTGCTTAACTAGACACCATCAATCATTATGTAGGGAGTGAAGGCCGCCCCCTGGATATTATTTAAATCCTCATTAGTAGATGACAATATTCGACTATTATATTATACTATATGTTCTATGCGATCTTAGCACGGTAGCCTTACAGGGACCGGTGCATACTACTATGTGCTATACGGTGATTCATAGCTCGGCTAGCCCCTGCTAGAACATGGTTCTATCTGAGGATTCCTATTATATTTATATTACCTCTAGGATAATCCATACTCCACCTAGTAAGCCGTACAAGTGATTGACCGATTTTGTAACTGAGCTTGATTATGATTTTACCTTCTGTTAAATAGTTTAGGGATGTGGACTATCATGGTGCGATGGTCTAACCCTTGTCCTTGTTTGGTTGGAGGGTTAGATTATTGTTTCACGGTAGGCTATGAACCGAAACTACGAGACATAACTATATATATATATATATTTTATAACCTAGTTTTATTTCTCCACTCGTGCTTCCTTTGTGGTACTTGCTATTTGGAGTCGAACCCCACTCGTTTTTCATGGCCAGGTTTAGAGCCAACATCCGAGGATCAAGAGTACTTTTTATGAACAATGACATGCACCAGACAGATGGTCGTTGAAGGAAACGAGTGAGTTTTTTCTTCTCTCCTCGTTATTGCACATTTTACTCATTTTGGACGTTTAGCCACCGACACTTGTTAGTCGTAAATATGGACATTTACTTTCCTTACATGAGTGTAATTAATTAAATTACAATTGATCATGGTCATGTACTTTTGATACTCTGCTAGCTTTCTTATTTTGTACAGCTAATTTCCAAAATATTGTGACAGGACGTTTGGGACGCCTTACTTCCTTGTCATATATATTCTATGTTTACTATTCTTACTTGACTGATTGAGACAATAGATGTGTTGTGTGACCCTAAGTGACTTGCTTGTAGTATGCACCACCTTGTCTAGTTACAGCCGTGACCGTCGTACGATGTTCTATACCTTATACTGGGGATCTGGCCATGAAGAAAATCAAGAGGAAAATATTTCCCCTATTGGAGCCAATTGGAAGAAAATAATACAAGGAGTATCTTCCAAGTTCTTAAGAACAAGAAGAAACATCCCCAAGGTAACTCTTTATATATGATTAATTCTCATCTTCTCCGGTATTAGATACTAGTTGGTATAAGCAAGATAAAGTTATGAAGCAATGGTCGCTAACATTGATTAATTATACTTAAGAAAGTTTAAACATGATATTAATTTTAATTATATGTAGCATATGGAATTAGGTCATATTAGTAAAAGATAAGATTAACAAATTGTAAAAGAACACAACTTTGTTGCAAACCAAGGATCTGATCCAACTTGTGAATTTTGTCTAATGGTTAAAATATTGGAAATACCTTTCTAGAAAATGTAGAAAGAGCCACAAATATATTAGGATTAATTCAAATGAATGTTTATGGTCCCTTGAATGAAATCGCTTATGAAGGTTTATTTTATTATATTAAAGAATGGTAGTCATTTACTTGATGAAGTATAAATTTGAATAGTTTGAAAGTTAAAAAAAAAATCAGTAATGAAGTAGAGAAATAAAGTGACAAAAATATCAAAGTACTCTGATCTGACTGAGGTGGTGAGTACTTGAGTTATGATTTTCTATATCATCTTAAATACAAATGGATACTCCCAATACACTCTTCTAAGTGCACCGCAAGTTAATGAAGTATGCAATAGGAGGAATCAAATGGTCAAGGATATGCAATGATGAGCTATATTTATCTACCCTTACTATTTAGGGTTATTCCTTGCTTGCTGCAATGCAAGTTCTCCACAGAGTTCTATTAAAAATTGTTCTAACATCACCATATGAGATATGATATGACAAGAAACTAAGTCTTAAATATTTTAAGAATTAGTTATGCCCTGCCTATGTTAAGAGACAGATGATTTAAAAGTTATCTAACAAATATAGGTTTATAGGATATATTAAAGAGTCTTGTATATTACTTTTATATACCTAGTGAAAAAGGCAATGGTTTCTAGGTATGCCACCTAGATATTCTAGAAAAGGCCACTGGAGGAAAGTCTTTCTTGAAAAGTCTCAAGAAGAGTCCTCCATAAACCAAATGAAAGCTGGATATGTTCAACAAATTTTGGAATACATGGGACTTTGTTAGAACACCCACAACCAATACATAACCTCCTTGTAGTTCAACAAGGCAACATAAGCAACCTGCCAGACTATTTCTTATGGGACAAGATATTAATCATGAATGCTTCTCAATAGAAGAATATGGCGATTCAAGAAACTACAAAAAGGCAATATGTTGTATTGATTCAGGAAAATGGCATGAAGCCATGAGACCTAAAATGGAGTCCACATACAACAACAAAGTATGGACTTAGGTGGACCTACTTGAAGCTGTAGTATGTAACCCCCAGATCTTGATTACAGAATTTTAAATTTTTTTTTTTTTAAAACTAATCTAATTTTTTACTCCTTAAAGAAATTGAATATACTTTTCCTAAATAAAAATAATTAATAAAAGAAAGTATTATATAATAATAATAATAATAATAATAATAATAATAATAATAAATAATTATGTATATGATTAGTAATTATTGTTAATCATTAAATAGATATTATAAATGATTTAGTAATCATTAGATATAATTAGTTCAACAATGAGAAAACTTTTAGTTATAATTATTAGAGTAATCATTAGATTAATGATTTTGTAATCATTATAGAATTATTAGATTAATGATTGGTTAGTAATTATTTAATTATTATAAACGATTAAGTAATTATGGGTAATGATTGCTAATCATTAGGAATAATTTAGTTAATTATAAATGATTAGGAATAATTAAGAAATTATCTATTCTATTAATCATTGAGAAATGATTAGTTATTATTGATTAAATAATTATATAATGATTACTAATGATTAGTCTAAATCCTTAATTAATGATTAGGTTAATGATTAATTTAATCATTTAGATTGCTTGCTTTACCATTATTAAATTATTGGTATTAATTAATTAAAGTTAGTGATTAGTGTTGAATTCACATAAAAGAATAAAGGTAAAAACTAAATGGTAGCAATTAATTCCAACTCTCATGAGCATTTTTGTGCTTGTAACCCAAATCCTTAAACCTAACCCTAGGAAGTTTCTAATAGATACAGCAGATTAGTGTTCCTTATATCTAGGCCCTCCACTTTACCCCCAGTCAATCTTAATCATTTATTTACCTTGATGAAATACTGGCCCCAAATTCAAAAAGTCCCAACCCTAGAGACACCTATATAAGGACTATCATCCTTCTCTCCACTCAAAGAACTCACCAGCAACTTTCCTTAAAACCACCTAAACATCACCCCCTCAAACCGGTGAACCGACCTCCCCTACATATTGTCGATTCCCGGAGCCTCTACACTAGGTCATGGTTCCAGTGCCACCGCTTGCGTCTGGGTTCTTCCGTCGCATCCTTGTGTGCCGTCTCCCTCGACTCCCACCTTCCTTTCGACGGGCCCTGACAGCTCCACTTTGGTTCTGATCTCCCCGTGGAGTTTTCGCCAGCCAGTCCGCTCGGTTCATCCTCCATGCGCTGGGCGGAGGCACACTACGCTTGCACTGGGCTATAGCCCAATGCAAAAAAAAAATAGTAGCTTTTTTTTATATATATATGCTAAGTTCAGTGCAAAAAAAAAATAGTAGCTTTTTTTTATATATATATGCTAAGTCCAGTGCAAAAAAAATAGCAAACTTTTTTTCATATATATGCTAAGTCCAGTGCAAAAAAAAAAATAGCAAACTTTTTTTATATATATGCTAGTATAGGCTTATACCCATTATACCAATCAAAAGATGTGAAGAGTGAATCATTTGAGTCCAGAGACCTCAGACCCCGACTCTCTCACTCTCTGTCTCATAGTCTAGGGTTTATTATACAATGACCCGCGATCGATGATCAGAGACCCGTGAGGTCGCGACCACGATCGAGATGCTCCGGGTGCTCCCCATCTCCGAGTGCTCCCCTTCTCCACAATCCAGCCCAACTGGCGACCAGCGACCAGGACGCTGCAGCCCCTCGGCCCTCTCCCTCTCTCGGCTCTCCTAGTCTCCCTTTTCATCTCCTCTGGTAAAACCCTATCATCATCACCATCCTCCTTTGAATTATATGTGTTGTTTCTTTACATAAGTTGTTTGGTTATTTCTATAATTTCAATCTTCTATATGAAATCAAGTCTTTATAGTTATCTTCTTGAAGCCTATTGCAAATGGACCTGATAGATTTATATGTACTATCTTCTAAAAGCTGATCTTATATATCTTTTCAGGTTGTTTGGTTGTTCAAGTAAGCTGCTCAGTTGTCACCTAAAAATGTAAATGTTCATACCTTACTTGGTGCCTAACAACTCGGAGTGCAAGAGTACTTTTTTCTCAAGGTTTTGGCTTTTATTTTCAAATTCTTGCTTCCTAGTATTCTTTTTTGAAATACATAATATATCTTTGGAATAGATTGAAGCAATTATATTTGGTGAAAAATTATCAATTAGTAAACATTACCAAAATTTAGGCATAAATTTACAAAAAAAATTCTGTCGAATCATCGAATTTACAAAAAAAAGTCTGTCGAATTTTTGGCATAAATTTTTAGAATTTTATAGTAATTTACTAGCTAGCCCACCCTACTCCAAAATCCTGGCTCCGCCCTTGTCAACGAGAACATTCGCAGGCCCCTCCGCTGACTTGAGGCGTCAGAACAAAGACTGACACCTCTCACGAGTGTCCGATCCGGAGTCCCCGACGACCAGTTCTGACCTGGTGCTCGATCCCGGAGGATCTGCTACCCCAGTTCTGACTCAGTGCACACACCACCATTACTACCATTAGATTCCAAGCCCCACCAGATTCCTTCGAGCTGCCACCCATCTTTTTGACCTCCATCTCTTCTCCCAGTGCAACACGCCTATCCCTTCCTCCACCTTGTGGTCATCACCGGTGCAACCAAACCGGAGTAGTACTCTGCCACCCCTCCTCTTAGTTAAGCATCCCACCTCTTTTTTTAGCTTCTACTAAATGTTTAGTAAGGGTAGAGAAGAAACCAGTAATGTGCGGGCATGAAACAGTAGTTGTGTGTGTGTGCATGTTTAAAGAAGAAACCTAATAAAATATTTCCCATGAATAAGAGGAAATAAATGTCTGAAGAAAATCTCTTTTGTGTAATATAACAAAAATATTGTCATTAAAAGCTATAAGAGAATTTGAAACCAATGCTATGAGAAAACTATTGTAAAACACACTCATGTTCATGTAAGGAAGAAAGTAGAGCACACATTATAATTAAATACACTATTAATGTAGGAATCTTAACTAACTTATGAGCTAAGTAAAATGTGTAGAAAAGAAAAGAGTAGTAAGAAGTAGTAGTTTATACATAATAAATAGTAAATTAATAATGGGTTATTTATCTAGTCTGAGGTTTTTTTAAAATAATAAGAAATTAGTAATTGACCTAAATGTAAATATTTAAACAAACCTTTAATGAATAAAAATGGAACTTGATCAAACAACTAAATCAACCCGCATAGACTATCTTGTTTATTCTTTTCCATTAGCTAATTACCATATTCTTCTTGTCTCTTTGAGGGCCGTTGAGGACCCGATATCCGTATCTCGAAACTCATGTCGATCTCCGAATCCATACTTCTTTATATCGAATTTGGCTATTTGGACTATTCTAGACTCCTTGAAACCGTTTGTTACACCATTTGGGATTATCTTAGGAAGTATAGCATCTTAACCTATTCTGTTGTTTGCCATTGACAAAATATTATAAAAACTTTTGTGTTACTAATGTGAAAGAAAGAGAGTACAATAAATCCTATACAAAAATAAAGTACAATGATTCTGGGGAAGTAACAGCTGTAGAGATCTGATCTGCGGTCAATCACTTTACTTGTTGGACCACTCGATACAAGGTAAAGAAATGCAAACACTCGAACACTTGAAGAAGAAAACTTTGATAATACTGGCAAAATCTTATGTGTACTCTCTCTCTCTCTCTCTCTCTTTCCTTCTTACTGGAACCACGAAACATGTGCCATCACATGAACTATATAATGCGTTTATCTGGAAAGATGGGGCCACCGGTATGAATAACGAATTATAAGCATGCATGACTTCTAATAACTCTCTAGTAATAGGATCAACATCAGCATAATGTGAAGGGATATCATCTTTATTCATAAAATATAGAATCTCCTCCTCTACAAAGTCAAGAGATGGCTCTGCTTTAATAGCAGGCTTTGTAAGATTAATGACCAGAGGTTGATGTTCTGGCAACAACTGCTTGTTGCGGTAAAGGTCGATGATAAGTAGCAGTTCCTTCTGCGTGGTCTTAGTGAGATTTATCACTAAAGGTTCTTTAGCCTTTTCTTCATGAGTTGGCTTTGCTGAGGTTGATAACAAGAGGTTCTGGGGGGGTGCCACGACTGACCCGTCCCTTAACTCGTATCATAAGAGGGGCCTCGCTTGGAGTAGTTTCGGCCTCATCATCAGTTTCATTGGCTTCTTCCACCATATACTCTGTAGTATAAAGAACAAAGTCAGAATAGTATGCCTCAACACCCTTGAATGGGTTGATGTTAGCAAACTCTGTCTTGACGTCTCCCTGACTATCCATATATTTAAAATATTGGTGCAGGGTGGAAGGCATGATCTTGTTCTCATGTATCCAAGGGTGTCCAAGCAAGAAATTATAGGATACCTCCGAGTCAATCACGTAGCATGTGACCTCAGTTCGAAGATCGCCTATGTGAATTTTTAGGGGTATCTTTCCAAGAGATCGGCTTCGTCCAACATTAAAGCCCAATATTGTAGTGTTAGTAGTTAACAGGTTGTGCATCGGGATCTTCAGGGCCCTTAGTAGGCTCCTGGGGATGATGCTGAGTGAGGAGCCCGGATCAATGTGTATCCGACTCATTTTAACAAAACCGACATAACCAGTGTAATACAATGGCATGTCATGACGGTTATCTTTCAGCATCATATCATCTTGTGTGAAAGTGATATTAGGGATCTTCTCTATCATACTGCAGCAATGAGGGCACGCTACTGGATCTTCCTCGGGCGTCTTGAGTTGAGCCAAATATGAGTTGGCGTATATCAATGCTTCATTCAATGCATCATGAGTTTTCTTCAAGAGCCGAAGTAACTCAAAGATGGAAAGTGGGTCGGTGTATTGGCCAGCTATGCCAGTATATCAAAGTTGTACTGCTTGTCAAGTCCTTGAGGTGGGTTCTTCTTCAAAGACTTGTCGAAATGCACCTCTCTCTGCTTAGCTTTTTCTATCGTAGCTTTGACGGGCCTGCCTCAATAGCGGCTGGGACAATATGAGTCAAAGGTATAGGAGGAGCATCTTCTTGGGTCGGTTCATATGTCTTCAGATAATTTTTGGCGAATCTAGTTTCTCCGGTCATGGCTTCTTCAGGTACTGAGAGAGAAGAACCATGTGACTTGACATGACCTTCTTCTTTGTACAACTTCTTTCAACTTTGTTGGAACTATTTTTCGTACTAGCATTCTTGTATCCCAGCCCATTATGGGACCTCCCAGGATAACCTTGGGACTATAAAGGAACTCGACATCCTTTTCCAAAGTTCAGACCATTGGCTTTCTAGAAGTCATAAAGCATCTTCTGTAAGAGACGAATTAACTGTTGACTATAGTAACAGAACTGAGTTCCTTCATCATTGTTCACATCAAGTACTACCGATAGTTCAGTTGATGAGAAAGGAGAAGGCTTATGCATATGAGCAACGGACCCGTCATCCTTGTCATGGCTTGAATTGAAGATATATTATGCCATGTATAATGGAACAATATCCAGCATATGCCATTAATGGTGAGTCATGTGAGGCTTGTCCATAGAGGCTCGTGGAAATAAAACCAAATTTTGGAGCCTAGCCTCAAGGAAAGTAATATCTTCGTGCTGATCTTGGTCTTTATCTAAGTTATGCTATAGAGAAATCATATTGCATGATCTTGTCCTTTGGTAATTCTTCCTGGATTTAGAACTCGAAGATGCTGCTTCTTATTTTATACCTTGTAACAAGTCAAGATGGACCCGCATGACCTTGCCTCGTTGAGTAGTAAGGGGTACCAATCCTTCGGCTTGATTGCGAGTTGACGGGAGGTTGACTATCTCCATCGTCGCTCTTGGTATCGGTATTGTAGAAGCATAAAAATCCCTCAATGTGCTCCAGTTTACAGTCGACAAATAAGTAAGGTACGTATAACCACGATGGACGCATAACAGCAGCGGACGCATAACGTCCTCGGATACATGACAAGACAAGATGCGTACCGTCCTGTGACGCATCGTCCCTACAATCACATCAGAGCATTTATGACTATGACAAAATAGACAATCATTCTGATTGCCTCGAATCATATACCACTGATTGGAATCCATGCTACAGCTTCGTCATAATTACTTTTGGTAGTAGATAGTTGTTGAAATGCCACAAAAGCAAAAAATGATAAGAGATCCATGTGTCTCTGGCCCAATGCATCACATGCATTCCATGCATCTCTGGCCCGATGCGTACCAGACTCCATGCATTCCATGCATCTCTGGCCCAATGCGTCCTAGACTCCATGTGTCTCATGCTTCTCTGGCTCCATGTGGCTTCGACTCCATGCAGTTCACATATGTAGCCTGAACGACCACAGAGCAGGGCAGTCGCATAAAACCCCCTGACACAGATTTAGATGTCTGTCAGAAGTTCTGACACCTCACTCATTACCCTGAGATGCTTTAAAATTCGTATAGATGATGACCCAGGAAAAGACAATAAGTCACATTAATACATTAATTGCCTCGATAGACGGTCCATGCCAGGTGTCCTACGTATACGGCTTTAAATACCCATGCGGCCTCGACATCATGCGGCCAGAGCGTCCATCTGACCAAGGCCAAAGAAGAGGACGCATGCGGCTTCAAGACCCATGCGGCCTCATCCACATATTGCCAGAGGGTCATTCTGACCAAGACCAATGAGAGCTTCTATGTGACTACAACAATATGCGACTCTCGACTCACAAGATTTTCTTTTACGACCGAAAATGATTTCTCGCACAGTTAGTGGTGACGAAGTGTCCAATTGACCTAGTTATGCACACAATAGCCCCAAGATCTCTTTAAACTAAAAATCCTAACCAAACCCACGTGGCGGCTTGCCCACACCATGCGGCTGTCGTTACGGCCATATCCTGTAGAAGGAGCCCCATTCGGCCACCAAACACGGGCATATACGGCACCCATAGCACAGCTATAAATAGAAAAGTACCACACCCATACAAAAGGCTGGCTATCTACGGATTCACACTAAAACCAAGGAAAGAATCTTCTGCATCCGGGTCATCCACGGAGTAAAGAGAGTTGCTACACTCCTAATCCTCCATCGTTACCCCCAGATCAAAAAAAATTTGTACTTAGATTGTCTCTTATAACTCTTCTCTGTACTCTCTAGTTTGTTAATCAAGTCAAGTTCTCTTAGTTCTTCCCTTTGATTTAAATGGTAAACACGATGGAGACTCTGTTGGGGAGAAAATTCTCCTCTGTTGAGAAATTGGTGACGTAATCCGATGCGGCAAAACTTGGCTCAACATAAAAGATGATGGTAGTTCACTTCGACCAGCAAGCGTTTGAGGAAATGCTCTCTAAAGGAAGTGTGAATCCTTTGCCAAGGCAAGCCAGGCCCAAGAAGACCCACAGAATATGGATAGAAAAAGCCACTAAGCCTTGCCCAACTGTAAAGGAGGCGATCTCCGCCTCTCAATCTGTTGCCGAGGAAGTCCACATATATGCGGCATCTTCGGCTGGCGCATGAACTGCTCAGCGCTCAAAATTTGGCAAAGGAAAGCACTACGATGTCAGACATTCTGGGGCTGGGGCAGGTCCTATGTGTCCAAGAAGGAGGCCTCATAATATTGTCCATGAGTCATCTACTCACAGGCCGCATAAGATTTTCTATGCGGCATCAACTCACAGCCACAGACAGACAGTCGCATGCAGCTCTGACAGCAATAGAACTTCTGTTTTCGACCGTATCTCACGCGGCACAGATCTTATATGACCGACTGAGAGTGGCAAATACTCAAATCTGGACTCTTCTTACTACGCGTCTACGAGTGCTAAATTGAAGATGTATAGGGCAGTGCGAGCTCGTCGAGCTCAAGCAACTGCTCATGCGACTGACCAGCAACAGGCATCGCTAACTATTATGCGGGCCTCTGACGAAAAGTTATACAAAATTGACCCATTCGTCCAACCCACAGGGACCAGCGGAGAGGGTTCGTTCCAAAAGTCTTCCACTAGTACCTCGGGGCAAGTTCGTGTATGAACCCCAGGTCTGAGAGCAAATACATCACCTGCACATCCGCGTGCCCGGGATACCCGGACTCACAAAGAGGATGCAAAGGTGAAATATCCTTCGCATGATTTGCGTGAAGTAATCACTCACAAGCGCAAAGCCAGGTTAACCGTTGCGGCGTAAGAAGTACCCTCTTTCAGGCACTGCTGTACCAACATTATCATCGACTGCTGTTGCAATAAAGCAGTAGTACTCACAGACAGACAGTCTACCTTCCAGCGACTGCACCAAAAAGCACCTACCCGACAGCAACTCGGAGATCAGGTGCAAGTACCAGAGGAGAAGGAGTCGCCCTTTGCCTCATGCTACTCAACTGGAAAGTTTTTCGCCACCAAGGAAAGAAAGTAGTCAAACACCTCCAGTTCGATGCTCTCTACTACTGCATCGCGAAGGCGATTACCTGGAGCACCGACAACGACACCAGCGAAAGGCGTATTCCAAGGCATCCGCTCAAGGAAGAAGCTGTCAGCCCTTAGGGGTAGTTCTTCCTCAGAACCTCTGAGGATGGCCCAAGCTGGGGGTAGTGCTCCCTGGAGGTACGCAATAATCTGTCGTTTCCAGGAGAGAATGATCCCCATGGGACCGATCCAGAGATCTCTAAGGGTAGCTTCCCTTATCAAGACGACATTATCTTCTACACTGGAGGTAATATCCCTTCTGAATCTTAGGAGGATATAACGTCACCAACTCTTCGCGAAGAATACTTACTACAAGGGTATAAAACAGGGGGCACAACCTCCACTGCCCCATCAGTTTCTTCCCACGTGAGGACGGTTTATATGGCCAATGATGACCTTGAGGGCCCCGGTGATCTATAATGCCTCGAGGTTCTCGAGGCCATAATGCATACGATGAGGGCATCGATGCAAGAATTGACCCAGAAAATGCTAAAAATTAAGGCAAATATGGCCCCCAAGCAAGCAAGGGCCTCTGTGCAAGCAAACTTGGACCCCGGGACCAATGGGGATTTAAACACAAATGCCCCATCCGCAGGCGCTAATCCTCCCATGCCCGGCTCCTCAGTGGCAGGATAGGCCAAAGAAGTAATAAGAGAGTTTTGACAACACCGGGTTTGCCTAAATTCTATGGGCAATCGGGACCAATTCCACGATCTTGGGGTACGACAACCACACTCGATAGAATGGAGGGTTGTACCATATCCACCCAAGTATAATCCTTTCAACATCAACCCATTTGACGGGAAGTCCTTCCTTTGCCGGTTCATGAGCTACTTTGATATCACAATGAGATACCTACCCCGCAGCGACGCTATCCTTACCAGACTCTTCGTCGGGTCATTGTCGGGGGTAGCTTTCGATTGGTTCTGTAGTCTCGAAGATAACTGTATCTCGTTATTTAATGACCTCAAGCGTCTGTTCCTCAACAGATTTTATAAGGATAGAAATGACATAACGATGTCGTCTCTGATGGACGTCGCCCAGGGTAAAAAAGAAACCAACACGAAATTACATCGAGAGCTTCCTGTAAACCCCTCTCTCAAAAATAGGTATTTTGTATGTATTTTGTATTTCTTGTATTTGTTTTAGATTATTTTTTGAATCAAATAAAACCCAATAATTTTAGTAGGACACTTCACCGTGGTTTGGAGATTAATAATATAGGATGGCCCCAAAATCTATATCTCCCATCATAGAAAGTAGCCTACACAGGAGACTACCTGTAGGATCTTTTCGTGGCACCGAAATTTGATCCCTTGGTGTTAGTATGTCATTAGTGTAACGACCATAGATTAATTATTAAATATTTAGATATTATATACATAATTTAATTGTGGTTATTTTCTAATTCTATTTTTTCTACAATTAGCATCCCATAATTCCCCGTGCCAAATTTGGCAATTTTTTTTTTTGAAAGATGTGCATATTATTTACTATTATCCTATTTTATGGATAACCATTTAGTTATTTACTTAGTTAATTAGATAATATAATTATTTGATTTATTATAACTAAATAAACATCTAATTATTAATTATAAAATATTTTAAAGAATATTTTGGGTGTCATATTTTATTAAAGCTTTATAAAGTAATTTTCTAGAATTTATTTTATGTGGAAATATTATTTTGGGTTTTTATAACCTTATTTATATATGTAAATATATATAAATAAATATAATAATAATAATAAATATAATAATAATAATAAATATAATAATAGTAATAGTAATAGTAATAGTAATAGTAATAATAATAATAATAAAAAGAAAACAAAAAGAAAACAAAAGAAAAAGAAAGAGAAAGAGAAAGAGAAAATAAAATAAAATAAAGGAATAATAATATTAATATTAAAAAAATCTAAAACCTAAAACTAAAAACCTAATTCCTAACAAACCTCTCCTAATCCTATTCATATACAAACCAATTCCCAGAACCCTTCAGCCACATACCTCCTCCCAGACCTCTCTCTCTCCCTCTCTCTCTCTCTTTATATATATAAGTATATAAGTAAACCAAACCCTAACCCCAGCCATGCGCCTTCGACCAACGTCGACCGACGATGCCGCGTAGCAGCCGCCGCCCCGTACCCCGTCCGCCTCCGCCCGCGCGCGGCTGACGCGCATGCACAGCTGCACAGTCCGAGCCCATCTTCAAGGTGATGTATCTCCTTCATTTTTGATTATTTTTGCGAATGATTTATCCGTGTACGTTCACAACCTAACTCTCTAGGATTTTTATTCAAGCGGGACGAGTTTTTGTGTCCCGGATTGGTCAAAAAATTAACCAAAAAATGGCAAAAAACTGACCAAAAATAGTCCAAAAATTTGACCCCAAACCCCCATGTTCATGCCTAATTTGCCACCAACCTGTTTAATATTTTCAAAATTTAATTGAAGGGTTTTCTTCTCGATATAAGCAAAAAAAAATTTGTTCTTTTAGTTTTTATTAATTCATTCTGTGTTAAATTATTCGGCCTCCAAAACGACCAAAAACTTGATTTTTTAAAATTAAAATTTTATGATACTGAGTGCGTTCCGCCAAACGGGACCGCCTCGTCACGTACCAATTATACTAAAAGGTGCGTATGGTATATCCTGATGTGTGGGCTTTCACGAAAGTTGATTCGGACATGTGTGCGCGTCGGAATCAACCCGTATCCGTTAAAAGTTTTTGTATCACGACTTTTGCAAAACACCATCCCATTTTGTGTACGCTCATCAGAATGCGACAAAACTTGTGCCGTTGGATTCATGGTATCACTCTGGTCCTCTAACCCAAGTTTTACGCGATTCTGAGACAGTTGACCAAGCCGCCTATTCACGGATCCCATGGTTTGACTTTAAGGACGAATTTGTGATCGGCTCACCGGAATCCAAAATTGGATATACCGTTGAGTTCGTATCATCGTTTAAAATTTGTTTGACCTATAATTGGTCCCATTTAGAGATCTTTACCTCTGGCACGCATTTCGATACAAAGTAACCCGTATGTGGACCTACTTTGACCCAAAATTATCGTTTTGCCCCTGTGTCCAAATTGGATGAAAGGGTAGTATTTTTTAGCTATCTCGCTGATTTCGGGAACGTTGGTGATATTTATTTCAGCATCCGTAGATGTTCATTCGGAGGCCATAGTTTCTGATCCTCTTTACTTGACACCTGGACGTTACACTACGCAGCTTTCTTGTCAGGCAAGTATACCTTGCCATTATACTGTGATTTATATTCCATATGGTGCATGTATTTTATTTCTGTCATTTAATTCATATATTTTAACTGCTATATAAACTGCGAGTCCAAGAATAACTTGGGTACAACGACGGTGGCGTCGTATTTTGTCTTTATTATATATTATGCATGTCGACCTAGTTTTATGAGACCACCATATGATTTAGAGGCATCATTATATTTTATTTAGCCGTGATACATTTTTTACATGAGTTGTGAGTCTAATATAGATCACGGACTTACGTATTAACTTATCATCAATTTGTATGGGACATGCGATAGAAAATAACTGCTAATAGAGATATGTTAGAAGACTTGGCAGTTAATAGAGGTCTCATCGTGTTATGGATATGGCATGTATAGAGCATGGGGTGGGGAGGACAACAAGTAAGGCGTTTGGGCTCCTTTGCACTTTCCTTGTGTAACCCGTACGCTCCGCCGAAAATGCCTGGTCAGATGACCCCTATATATTATCTACAGGCGGCCTCTGACGTTCAAAAGATGCCATGCTTTTTAGGCCCCTGATTCTCTGAGAGAATCATGCCAATCTTATTTTAGCCAGATAGCCCACGTGTTGGAAAGTTATTCTCAAAGTGCATTCACATAGATGGTTAGTCGACCCTTGGATTTTTATTTTTCAGTACTTTATTGGCATGCTTCTATGTATCTTGTTATATCCCTCTGAGGACCTGGTCCCTTTCCATGTGTAGACGATCATGACTATTCGCAGGAGTATGGATTAGGACTTGCTACTTCTCTCTCTTTCGAGGAGGTCTTCTCTTTGAGCCACTCTGATCATTAGTTGATGTACTTATTTTGTTTCTCTTATATTCTATTTTGGTAGTAGATTGTCTTCACCCAACTACTTGTTCTTATCAAGCATTTTATACTTGATTCAGTTATATAGTTGATTGGTTATTTATTTCTTTATGATTTTGTGGATGAGATTTAGTTATGCCCTGTGACTTATGACAAATATATACCACTTGTGAATTGTTATTCATAATACAACATACGTATGTAATATGGTTTCCATATATTGGAGTCTCCATAAACATACGGCTGGCATATTCCTAGTCCTATATATTTTGGGACTAGGGCATGACATAATTTTGTGGTGGCCCATGCAGGTCGAGAGTATATTGTCACGGTTACATTACTGTACCGAGCAGACCTGCACCTAGGATTAGGGTTTTAGGTCTCATCCACATTTGACTATGACTCACCTTCCTTCCAATCCGTTCTATCTAAATAATTGTATCCTGCTTGATTCATGTACTTCCCTAATAGTTCCTTGAGTATAGCCTTTTGCTAGAATATAGGAATCCTTATTTTTAGGATAATAATTAGGGTAACATTACTACTAAGAATACAACTAGAATATTGACACATCATTAAGTTTAGAATACTACCTAGTGAACCCTAGCATCCCTTACCTATAGATTAATTGACCATTATCCCTTGATATATTTATGAAGGACTTGAGAGTAGTATAGGCACTACTATGGTTAGTTAGAAATTTGACCATACCGTTTGACCCTAGCATTGAGGAACCAATAGAAATCTAAGGTTGAATATTAGGACTAAACCTAACTTTCATAGTGAGATAGTATTAGAAAACTATAAATTTAGTTCTTGTCTTGATATTAGCAGAACAGTACCTTAGGAAACCAAGAGGAATGAATTGAACATTTTTCTTGATCATACATCGAACACAGAGATTAGCATACCACCTTTTCCTTAGGAAACCATGATATTATCAAGAGTCTCTCTATTTAATTTCATATCTTGTTTCTCCGAAACCTTAACGCTCGCTATTTGTGCGACGACTAAAATTTTTCCTTCAACTTTCAATTCGTGCCACCTGACCCTTCTGATTGTAGGCCAAGTAATTTCTTTTATGTTAGGATATATAGTTTGCTAGGATTATAGTTGTTAATCTTGAATTTTAAAATTATGTTCTTAGTAGTTAGAACTTGACAGTTTGAGTTCCTCATTTAGATTATGATTTTATGATTATCCTTTAGTTTTAAATCAAGTAATCTGTTCCACATATCTCCATACATGTTATATCCTCTTTCACTTGAGAGCCAGTAACTTCTCTATTCTTAATATTAACGCTTTTTTCTATAAACACTATGATTAAGACTTAAGATGACCATTACCTATATAATGTAATAGGATACCCTAATAGGTACCAAGATCTTTCCTCGTATACCCCAATAAGGGTTCTACTTTATTTACAAGGACAAGGTTATTTTGTAGATTTCCCTTAAGGCAGTTATACTATTAGTTAATTCTTATAAGTTGGATAGTATGCCTCACAACCTAGTATCACATAGTCATTTTGACCCATTAATGAAGTATAATTGAATGACACCAACTATAGACTTGCATAAGAAGATAGTGTTTATCCAGACTATAGAACTTAGAGGCCCATACCCCCATTGGGTCGACTAGAGACTTAGACAAGGAGTTAGTATGGTAACTGTAGAGGCACAATACAGGACGAGTCTTATCTTCTTTGTGAACTTGAATTATTTTGTACCTTCCCTCATCATAATCCAACGTACTTATATTTTCTGGACTACCTCGACTTATGCTGCTATTATAGCCTAGTTTTGCAAGCTTATTCTTTTATCGAGCTTGTTCATGACATATATATTATTGGTTGCACACACTAATATATTGTCTAAATCAAAATTAGTGTATTGTGGTCTAGCTAACCTTAGTGCACTTGGTTCGCTCTTCGCATGACTACTTTACGTGGATTGAGATATAGTTGACTCAGCTTGTTAGATTAATATACTTGCCCTCTAGACAAGTCAGAGCATATTATATCAGGTACATAATTGTTCTGATATGAACATGCGAATAGAAATTTACCAAAATAGGATTTTAATCCACAACTGCCTTGACAACTCCCTTTTGAATTTTACTACCAAAAAAAGTCAAATTAGCAACGTAAAAAAAGTCGCTAAATGACCCAAAAATGTCGCTAATCACATTTAGCAACGTAATACAGAAGTCGGAACTCAGCACGTCGCTGAAAGGAAAAACGTCGCTAAACGTCGCTATACCGACGTTTTTTAGCGACTTAAATATGTCACAAAATTAGCGACGTTTAGCGACGCAACGTCGCTAATTTAGCGATATGCTCATCCGTCGCTAAATGTCACTAATTAGCGACTTATTCAGCAACATATTCACCGACGTATTTAGCGATGTATTCAGCGACGTATAGTAACGTCACTAAATGTCGCTAAATTTTCATTGAAAAAATAAAAAAAATGTTAAAAATTACCAATCTCCTGCAATTTATGAATTTCTAATTAAAATAGACCTGGAGCAACCCTCCGTTGAATTCTCTGGGTTAGCCGACCCCTTCGGTGGAACACTCAACACCGATAAATTAACATCATTTAATATGAATAAAAAGTATCACAGTCACACAATACACGTAAATATTATAGACAGACCTGGAGCAACCCTCCATTGAATTTTCTGCGAACGAAATAACACAAAAAGTATATAAAATATCACAGTCACACAATACACACAAAATAAAAGTATCACAGTCATACTCTGCGTACGAAATAACACAAAAACTATATAAAATATCACAGTCACACAATACACATAAAATAAAAGTATCACAGTCACACAAAATTCATAATATATAAGTATCACAGTCACACAAAATGCATAATATATAAGTATTATAATCACACAATAACCATAATAAAAGTATATGAAACATCACAGTATCAATCTCGAGGATATCCAATACGCTGGGGCACATACCAGTTCCTCAAATACTGTGCATAAACAACGTCTATGTGATCAATCTCCGCTATAGGTGCTGGGTGACTGGAACTCCCCGTCTGAGATACAGCCGCTATAGGTGCTGGGTGACTGGAACTCCCGGTCTGAGATTCAGCAGGTGGTATCTCTTCCTCCTTAACATTCACTTTCTCCTTAACAGTAGGAGGCATCACTTCCTTCTTAACGGTAGGAGGCATCACTTCCTCCTTAACAGTAAGAGGTGTCTCTCTCAAGCGACGTGCACGTGCTTGGGTCATGGGTGCCATCTGGTAAGATAGATGAAAACAAAGAATATAATTGATAACAGATATAAATATATTATCTAATATTAAATATTGTGTAAATTTATATCTTAACTATTATCAACTGATACTAGTATCAACTGTCAGGCCCTAGTCCCAAAAATACGTAGGACTAGGACACGTAAGCATGCCAGCCGCATGGATAGGGCAACTATAATATATGGAAACCAAACCCATGCGTACGCTGTAATATGAATATCAAATCCATAAGTGGTATAAATCTATCACAAGTCACATGGAATAATCTAAATCTCATCTACGAAAATCAAATATAGATAAATAACCAGTATCTATGAAACTAGATCTCAATAAGAAGTATCTAAGGATGATAGTTGGATGAAAACAAATCCACTACCAACTCGAATGGAAAAGTACATCACAATAAACATAATATAAGAATACTAGCTAACGACCACGAGGCTCGAAGAGAAGACATCCTCGAAATATATGTAACCATCCGAATCTGCGCTTCTGCGAATACTCAAGAACAGATACACCTGGAAGGGCCAGGTCCTCGGAGGAACATAATAAGATACATTAAAGAATGCCAATAAAGTACTGAAATAAATATCCAATAGGGTCGCCTAACCATCTAAGTGAATGCAGTTAAGAACAACTTTCCCCATAAGTGAGCTATCTGGCTGAAAACTGGGATTGGCATGATTCTTTCGGAGATCCAGGGGCCTAAAAGGTATGTCGTCTTTTGAACGCCGGAGGCCCGCCTGATAATATATAATATATAGTGGTCATCACCACCCGTATCTCCGGCGGAGAATCCGGACGCACAATAGAAAAAGTACAAAGGAGCTAAAATGTGGTACTTGTTGTTCTCTCCACCCCATGCTCTAAGCATGTCACATCCATGACACGATTTGGTTCATAGCCTATGTTTAGTACCCTAGCCCAATCCTGCAACCAAACAAGGACAAGAATTGGACCACCGTACAACAATAGGCTATGTCCATGGATCTCTAATAACTGCTAAGTCTTCAAGCATACAAAGTTTCTATTAGCAGTTATTCCTAACGCACGACCCATATGTACAGGAGGCCAGACCTGTCACGCAGTCCGTGATCTATATGAGACTCACACTCGTGTAACAACTGTGTCAAGGGCAATGAACCTAATGATGCTACATGATAATGAGGCGGTCTCATAAACAAGATCAATGCATATATATAAATAAAAATATATCGCGACGACACCGTCGTGCGTATTTTATATAACAATTAAACTATATGAACTAAAGACAGAATATAAATATGCATGCAACATATGGAATATGAATAACAGTACAATGACAAGGTATACTTGCCTGCTCTAAAAAAGGATAAAGTCACCACTCAAGGCGTCGTCCGATCTACCCGTCACATAAATTAAACAAGTTAGGTTACAAAAGTTGGTGAATAGGTTCCTCCATTTTAATCAATTTTTTATTTCTGAATAAATAACCTAAAATAGTATTTTAATCTTATTATAATCTGATTTTATTGTTAAACTCTAATTTTAGTCCAAAGAAAGTCAACTTCACGGATTTGTGATCCGTGGCACGCAAATCGAGGCAATCCGTTGACCAAAAAGTTAACCAAATCAAATCCTAGATTTGTGAGTGGAATCCTATAGATTTTAATGCTACATGAACACCGGAATCGACGGTTTCATAAAATCACAAGTCGGTAAAGAGTTATGTCCACAAGGGCGCACATATGATAGTTTTCGGTAGTTTCCTATTTACGTCTATGTTCATAAATTTTATAGTGGAATAAACTTGTACTTTAAATTCTAGAAAAATACTTTTCTTTAATTTCATCATGTCGTCTTTCCAAAACTTCAAACGGCTCATAATTCCGAGTTCGGGATCTCCCAAAATCTCAAAAATACCAAAATGCGTCTGATTTCGGACAACTGGCACTTTTAGAATTTTTTGGAAAAGTAGGTTCAGAAATTATTAAAATAATTTATATATTCTGAAAACTAACCTTGATATGGTTCTAACAAAAAAAATTGGAGAGCGTTTGGAGTCCGGAGCTAGGAGATATTGTCTTTTTAAGTCGTCCTAACTACTAGAAAATGAGGCTGAATTTATGACAAATTTTGACTGTTTTTGGACGAAAAAGAGAGGATTTTGGGGATGAAAAATATGAAAGATGAGTTTATTCCATAAGTCTAATAGGTATTTATAATGGTGAAGATTTTTTAATTGAATAAGACTAGGATTGGCTAATTTGGATATGATTATGATCAGTATAAATAAGGATAGGATATGCATGAAGTTGCTTTCCTAGTAGGCTCAGAATTTGAATTAATTTAAAAAATAGAGTTTGAGGTTATCTCAATAATTTATAATCTTAAATAAATTAAAGATAATGGAAATAATTTATATATAATCTTATTAATATCTATTAACACTAAATTAGCATATATTTAATATTAATACTATATATATCCAAATAAATTCTAAATAATTTCAAAAATCTAAGTAAATTTCTTAAAATTCTAAATAAATTACCGAAAAATATAATTAAATATTTTAACTAAAATAAATATTTGGTAGGAATAGGATGCAAGTATGGTCTCATAGTAAATCATAAAAGTCCTAAAAATTTAGGTTCCCTATGTTTTAATTACCTAAAAATTCTAGAAAAATCTCCAAAAATCTAAAATAGCCTAAAAATAATTCTAAATAAATATTTATATAAGTAAATATATAAAAAAAATTATTTTCTAATTAACTAAGAGAATACTCTAAAGAAATTCAATATCTATAATAAATATAATAATATAAAATATACACAAAATACCTATTTTGGGTGAGGGGGTTTACAATCTACCCAAATTAAAAGAATTTTATCCTCGAAATTAAAAATAATGCATGATTTGCTAAATCCTTCACAATCGTATATAAGGCAAGTCAATCACAATCTCTCCAAAAATTTAAATAACAAAATCTATTCAAATTTATCGCGATCACTTCAAAACTAGAATAATCACTGTTCAAATCAAAATTTAATCAATCATAATCTCTTCTCAATTTTTAAATAATCAACATCCAAATCTAATTCAAATCTATAGGACATCCTACATCAAAATTTATATCACAATTTCCATCTACCATAATTTCCTCTAGACTTTGAACAATACACAATTCTAATCAAATCTTATTCCTATTCTAAACTTATGAATTTTGTACTCTTTAAATTTTAAATTCAATTTTCATCCTCAATATTTCAAATAGGTGATCCAACAATCAAAATTTAACTTTTAATTCAAATCATTAAATTATAAAATTTTGAATTTAATTCACCAATTTTTCAAGTCTAAAATTCTATATTTATCCTCAAAATTTAAATCGATGATTCAACCTTCAATATCAAAATTTAAATCATGTGCTCAAAGTATAAATATTTGGTCCACAATATCAAGATTTCATAATTCATTAAATCATCATTATCTTAATCATTCCTCTTAATAATTTTCAAAATTAAAATGGCTTGAACCTCTCCCAATCTAATCTTACTTGATCATAATCTAAAAGAAATTCCTCTCAAGTTGACAATGCACTGCTACCCAACTTAGAATTTATCCATCTATTACATAAGGCTCTTACTTTAAGAAAACTTATTCCTCAAATTTACTTAATCATGTTACTCAATCCTCAAAACTTTAACACCAAATATATCATATATGATATGCCTTTAATTGTGAAAAATAATCACCAAGTATTGTGATTGGCCTATGGGGTATATCTAGTACTATATGTATATCAAATTTATACTAAGCACGATGTTTTGTCTTTCCGAAATAAGGGAAGACAAAATATAATGATAAAGAGTTCAAGGGAAAGGTACTAGAATAGAAGTGTGGAGGTCAAGGCAATTAGAAAATTCAAAAGGGAATTGTCAAGGCATTCGTGGATTAAAATCCTATTTGGTAAATCCTTATTCGCATGCTCGTATCAGTATTGTTATGTAACTGACACGATCCGCACAGACATATCTAGAGGGCAAGTACATGTGTCTACTAGTCAACTATATATCTCGATCCACGTAAGGTAGTATTGTGAAGGGCGAATCAAGCGCACTATGGTTGATCAGACCGTAATACACAGATTTTGAAATATATTATTGTGGGCCTCCCCAATAATACATATGTCATGAACAAGCTCGTTAAAAAATAAGCTTGCAAAAACTAGGCTATAATAGCAACATAAGTCAAGGCAGTATAGCAAATATAAATACGCTGGATTATGATGAAAGAAGGTACATAACAATTCAAGTTCACAAAAAGATAAGACTCTATAATCTCTACAGTTGTCATACTAATTCCTTGTTTAAGTCGATAGTCTATAAAGTAGGGGTATAGCCTCTAAGTTCTACAGCCTAAAAAATACTGTCGTCCTAAGCTAGCATACAGGTAATGTCGTTCAGTTACACTTCAATAATAGGTCAAAAGACTATGTGATACTATGTTGTGAGGTATACTACCCAACTTATAACAATAAACTAATACTGTAATCGTCTTAAGGATACCATAGAAACTCTTGTTAAGGTCTACGAGAAGGGATCTTGGTACTTATTAGGGCATCCTCTTATATTACATAGGTCATGGTCGTCTTAAGTCTTAGTCATAGCGCTTATAGAACAAGTGTCAATAGTAAGGATAGAAGAGTTACTGACCGTCAAGGGGAAAGGGATCTAACTTGTATCGAGGTGGGGGTACAAATTACGTGATCTACAACTAGGGGTAATCATCACAATCTAAATAAATAACTCAACTATCAGGTTCTATCTACAAGACACATAGTTTCAAAATTTAACATTAACAACTATAATCCTAGCAACTATATGTCCTTAACACAGAATAAAATCACCTGGCCTACAATCAGAAGTGTCAAATAGCATGAGTTGAAATATGAAGAGAAGAAACATAATCAGTCGTCGCACAATAGCGAGCGCTATGGTCGTAGAGGAGCAATATATAAAATTAAAATAAAGGGCTCTAGATAGCATCATGGCTCTCTAAGATGGAGTGGTATGCTAGTTGCTATGTTCGAGGTATGATCAAGGGAAAGTATTGATTACATTCCTCTAGGCTTCCTAAGGTGTTGTCTACTAATAATAAGACAATGATCAAAGTTTATAGTTGTTTAGGATGATAAACGAGAAAAGATTTGATATGCGAAAAACGAGATCTTGTACGAAGACCCGCCCTTCTTTTATATTTACAAACAAGATTGTACATATTTAATCCTATACGAGGATGTCTAAGTATAATTTATTTAATCTGGGTAAATATTGCTATAGGTGTCTGATCTGCAGTCGATCACTTTAGCCCTTGGACCACACGATGTTGAAGAAGTATCGTGGAAGACGGGAAGCAGCTTCGAAGGTTGCTAAAGAGGGTGGATGCTCGATGCCAAAGTCGTCGATCCCTTCTCTTTGCCTGAGCTCTGGATTCTACTCTCTCTCCCTATCTTGACCATTTGACCTTCGATCTTTGCGACCGTTGGATCTGATACTGGATTTCTCGGTCAATTTTTGACCTCTTTTTTTCCTAATTTTTCGACCTTGTTCCTCGTTGATAGAGGTTCAGTGACATTTAATCAAATCTCTGCATTAAATGCGGGGATCCGCCTTTATCCCGCTCATTAAATGAGGAGCTATATTTTGAAGGCCTGCCACCCTTCTGTGCATCAAGTGCAGAGACGTGCCTTGGGCATCTGTCAGTATTCGGCACTTTAAGTGCAGAGACGTGCCTCGAGAAACTGTTATCGCTCTGCGCATTAAATGCAGAGACGTGCCTCGAGCCCTGTACGAAGTACAGCTTTTGACGTGGCAGGCTGTTTGTCTTCTGCGGAGCGTAAATAGCTCACATCTGCCTGTGTGAAACAAGGCAGCATATTCCTTCGTATGTGTAAAAGTGGTTTACGCGAAGGAAATGGCAGTAAATGACAGCCTGGGTTGCAGTGCCGCGCCATCATGATACCCGTCGCTTGGGTTGTCGTGCAGTACTCTTTGTCAGGAGTCCAGATGTCAGATTTATTGCATGATCTGACAGGTTCATTTCAAAGAATATAAAGCGTTCCTCGTACACTTTAATGCTGCATTGAAAGCGGATGAGTTTTACGTCATATAGGCGATGAAGCACCCTGTTTACGCCGAAGCAGCCTGGACATACTGCCTTACGCGGATCCCTTGAGCCTATATTTTTACGCTGTGCTCAGCGGAAAAGCTCTATTACACGTTTAATGGCTCTGAGGTCCTCTATTTACGCTGTCCTGCATCAATATACTGCGTATAGCTATCCAGCGTATTTTTCATGCTTCTACAAGACCCCCTTCAAAGCTTTTAAATTCCTCGTAATTTGAAACGCTTTGAATGAAGCATGAACCATTCCTCGTAACTCGAAACACTCTGAATGGAGCCTGAAACGGTCAAGCCTGACACGTTTTTTCATGGCTGACTTTATGGCAGAGTTATTGGGGATCGGTGATCTCTTTTACCTATAAAAAGGCTGAGGAGTTTTCCTGTTCGTCCCACACTTCCTTCACCACACAGAGATGATGGCCAGAGTTCGTCGGGTCGACTTGAGAAAGAAGGAGATCATGCTCTTCCAGCATGTAAGAAGTCGAAAAAGATGGCATCTTCGAGCAAATATCCTCTGTAATGATGGATCATTGAAGGATATCATAGCCTCCTTTGCTCGGGATAATCAGCAACTTTGTATGGTGGTTCTTCGGGAGAGAAGAAGGGTCGTATTTCACTATGCCGCTTGCAAACGGTACCTTCTCCCGTTACCTACGGACGAGGGTAGACCAACTAGCTGCTATCCGGGATTGAGTTGAGTGAAATATCTCAACTCAATCTGTCACGGCACTGGAGGTAAGAAAGCAAATTTATTCTGCTTTTCTTCTGTTGGCGGTATGGGTCTATACCCAGTTTTGTATCCTTCCACCGTTGACCCATATGTCAGTCAGTTTGCGGTTACTTACTGACTGCCGGAGAAGATGGATGAAGGATGTCGCCCATGCGAGAACCTGGCCGGAACAGATTCTGGGCGCGATCTTTAAATGAAAATAAGAAACCCTTTGTAGACGGGATTTCCCTCATATGTAACCACAAAAATGGAGAAAAACCTTTGTAGACTGGATTTCCCTCATATGTAATCGTGATTTTAACAAGATTATTTTCTTCTTCATATGATCATCTTGCCATACTTTGCTGTGAAGTCTGAATATGTGTAGCTTCGACACGTCTGATTCTTTATGTCGACTCTGTATAGAAAGAGTGCTAGGTCCTGTCTTGTCTTTTACGCATAACTAAGGATGCGTAGAGAGCCGCTTTAGCAGTCGAGTGTTCGAACTGTCCTGCTGTTAGGAACCGCGTAGAATTCTGAACTATTTTTTACTTCTGATAAACAGAATTTTTGTTCAGACCGTCGTCTTCAAGAGTGATTTCTCGAAAATCCCTTAGAACAGGGCAAGAAATGGCTGTCAAGAACTGAGCAGTCATCTTGAATTTGCAGACGAAATATTCAGACTAGATTCTGGATGAACTTCGAATCGACCCATGAAGAAGAGTAATTTTCAATGTTGAACTCTGTATGCTTCGGGTACTTGGGGTATCTTGAGGTCAAGAAGGAGTATCTTCTGTGTGAACTCCTGCAATTGACCGCCTTGATAATTTATTTCGATGTACTGTACTGGCCTGCGCATTTTTCAGATACACGAAAAGTCGTGGAGCGTGAAATCATAAGTTCGTTGCCTCTGAGCGTAAGCTAAACGCCACTGAGCATGAAATCATAGACTTGTAGTTCCTAAGCGTGAAGTTGTAGGTTTGTAGCCTCTCGAGCATAAAAGCTACCGAGCACAAAGGCATCCGGGCGTAAAACCATAAACTTGTAGCCATTGAACGTAAAACTGTAGATTTGTAGCTGTCGAGCGTAGAAAGCTCCTTGGTGCAGAACTGTAGATTTATAGCCTCTGAAAAGAAAATCTTCCGAGCATGAAGTCGTGGATCTGTTGCCTCTGAGCGTAAAAAGCCACCGAGCGTGAGATCATAGATTTGTAGCTGCTGAGCGTGACGTCGTAGGTTTGTAGCCTCTCGAGCATAAAAGCTACCGAGCACAAAGGCATCCGGGCAAAAAACCATAGACTTATAGCCTGTGAGCATAAAAATCGTAGATCTGTAGCTGTCGAGCGTAGAAAGCTCCTTAGCGTAAGAACCGCGAATCTTTCTTGTACGAAAACTTTTCGAATTCGCTGATTGTCCGCCTTCTCTGAGTAAATAGGCTGACGTAGTACCCAATCATAACCAGATATTAATTAGGAGATTTGGTTCAGGATTCGAGGAGTCCATCCGAACTCTATATATACCCTAAGTTTTTGAGAGAAAAACTTTTTATCCGTCTTCTGCGAAAGAAAGCCTTCGTCTGTTCGAGTTCTTCTTCGTCTCTTCTCCGAGATTTCAAAGTTTCCAGTAATGGCCCCGAAACAAGTCTCCTCCACTAAGGGAAAGAAGGTTGATTCTTCTTCTCGTTCTTCTGCTCAAGAGAGAGCACCTTCGGTCGGGCAAGGCAAACTTCATTCTGAGCGAAGTATCCCGCCGACGAGCAGTGCACCTGGCCTTAAAGGTAGAGCATTTGGGACGAAAAAGAACGGCTAAAAATCCTTTGCACACGTTGTACGTGACCGCGCTAGGTCGTCTTCTGTGCTGATAGCCTCTTTGAGGAAGATGATGCACAGAGACGTTTTATATTTTACGCCCATATTTCTAATGTGTCAGCGTAAAAACTCCATATTTTTGCAGTCTGGCGTGAAAGCTTTGACTGTTGAAAGTTGGCGTATAAAATTTGAGTGTTACGCTTCTGGATGAAGATTCTGGCGTAATACCTCAACTTTATCAGTCTGGCGTAAAGTACAGACTGTGTACTGCCGGCCTTGAACTTTTACGCTCTGGGAAATGGATTTCAGCGTAATGGTCAAGTTTTTACGGTCTTGGCGTAAAGCACGGACTATTGATTTTTGGCGTATACTGCAAGATCTGTAATGTCTAGTTATAGGAACTGACATATTTTTCTTGCACTCTTGCAGTTAACTTGCATGTGTCTCCGCTAGCCGATGTGATAGGTTCGGCCGCCGGGATGCTGCACTCCAACTATCTGGAGGATCTGTCACACGTGACATTTCCTATCTCCGGGCCCCAGTATCCCGAAGGAAGGAAAATTCTGATATCGGCTCAGGGCGAGCGAACGCTGCTGAACTTGATCAACGGAGAGCCCCTGACGTACATAGACGGGGACCAATACATAAAGCCGGCTTTCCTCTTCGGGTACATGATCGACAAGCAGTCCCAGACGAAGCCCAAGAAAGAACTCTGGGTTTTTCCTGCCGGGGGCTTGGTTTTATATCTTTCCAAGATGCCGAGAGACTATCCCATCTCGGCGTTCTTCCATGCCACACATCCCAGGAGGATGTCGTGGACGCTGACTCCTGATCTTTACGGCAGGCCGGGGAAGATCTTTCATCTGAAAGTAGCGGACCAGGGGTCGTTTGTTAGCCGCCCTTCCGGCAATATGATGATGTTCAGGGGACTGTACCCGGGAAGTATCCCGAGTGAAGACAGCTTAGTGATCCAGCCGGTCTAATTATCGACCTTCTGCAATGATTTTATGTGGCACGGGGGAGTATACCCCAAGGTGAACCCTCGGTGCGGTGGGTGGATCACCCCTACAAACCTTCGATGGGCTCGCTTAGTTGATTGGGCCCTGAAGCATTTTCAGACTGAGTTGGAGAACATTGGTCTGTTTGCAGCTGTGAGTGCCACCAGTGTTGGGTTACCTCCTAACCCCAACCTGTTTCTGGCACTGATGCAGCAATATATTTCGCTCACCGGGACTTTCGCCACTCCACTGGGGGAGTTGGGATTGGCCCTTCATGAGATGGCAGAGATCTCGAGACTGCTGATGGGGGATACTCCGTATGAAGAGTATGTCCCTACGAACCGGGAGCTGGGGGATTCAAATCCTCGGGTAGTAGAGGTGTACCAGGAGCTGATGTGCCACTACCTCGCTTGCACCGCTTTTTATGGTGAGCCCTCAGATTTGGCTCACATCAATAGATGGACGTCCTACCTCTTCTTTCACCGGTCCATGACTGCCAAGCCGGAGAAGGTATTAGAGGGCAAGGATCAGCCTATGAATCCTCTGAGCGTGCTTAATGCTCAGGTAGTCGACGATCTCATGGTAGAAGTTGGGGCTCCGAACTTGATCCTCGACAAAGGGATAGGACAGTATCCTGTAGGCACTAAGGCCTATAGTTATTTGAGGCGCTGCCGCAGGCCTCTGTCCATGGAAGCTCAACTGGCTGGCTTCCTCTCCATATGGCTGCACCGAGTAGTGGTACCTGGCATTGCATCTGCGGACCGCATTTACCGCAACACGCTATGGCCTGCAGTGCGTCTGGTGTTTGGGTCAAGACTGGGCTTGCTTCCTGCCATGGTGTGCCACATTCAAGCTGGCCTGAGGGCCATGACTGATGGGCTGCTCGCCGATAAAACTCGACGTGATAGCTTTCCCATGGTAGAATTACCATACCTGTATCTGATGGGATGGTTAATTCTTCATAACCCCAGGATTATGTCTCCCGGCTCCGGCAGTAATTCGGGGGCTAGTTTCTTGTTGAACTACCAGAAATCTTCCTGGAATGTGGCCACGGCTCTAGACTGTCGGCGGGTGCTGGGCTTCAGTCACAGTTGGAAGCTCTTCTGCATTGTCCCCTCTATACACCGCAATCAATCGGGGATTAGGCTTGAGGATTTCGGTAGAGAGAAGACCAATCTCTCTCCTGAGGCTTTTAATTGGTTGGTCTGCATTAGACCTTCCCATTTACTATACAGGAGTGAAGACCATTGCTTCTTGGAGCCCTACCTGCCTAGTAGGTTTGCCAGGCAGTTTGGGTACGATCAGTTGCACGTGGGCAACGCCGTCACCAGCTTTCGGTCCAAGGGTGGACTCATTGATGGAGCGAGAGGATGGCGATATTTTCTCATGGGCTGCACTGGAGCAATTTTTACCGTGCTGGTCATTACACTCTCTACGGAGCTGCGCATTCTGCACTCGTATGCCCAGTTCTATATGGCAACGAACACCTTCCATCGCGATTTTGACATGCACGGAAGTTTTAGGGTGCCCTCTTCCAAGTCTGGGGGAAGAGTGGAAGTCCCCTCAGATTTTTCTAACGAGGGTGAGGATTTCGTCAATCCAGATGAGCCTCTGTTGGCGGTATCGAGGGGTAAAGTACCCCTGCCTGCAGGGCCTTTGGTAATCTCCGGGAAGCGAAGGGCTCCTACTCCGAAGGAGACTTCCCCTCGCAAGAGGAAGAAGAAGATGGTTAATCGTCCTCTCCAAATTCCTGGTATTGAGGCTCTTGGAAGTGAGCCTGCATCTCCCCATATTAGGGATGATTCTTTGATTGGAGGTTCCTCACCTTTTAGAGAGGGACCCTCTACAGTTCCGGCTGGTGGTGCCGGAGAATCTCTGCTGGAGGCTGTCGTCGCAGCTACTGCTTCAGGTAGTAGAACGAGGTCGCCTCCGGGGCCGAGTATACCTTTATGTGGATCGGCACCGGGAGAGACCCCTACCGTGCCTGTTAGTGCACCCGGCGAGATTCCTGCCGATGAGCCTCGGTTGGAATTTGATGAGTATCTGGAAGACTATTTGCCAGCGTCGGTTAGCAAACCCCTTTCTCCAGGTATGACAGCTTGCTTAGCATCGTTAAGAAATAATTTAGCTGTACAGGCCGCAGATGCGACATATATATCGTCGGCCATGGGTAAATGTTGTCTTCACGCCTCTTTTTAGAAAAGTTAACATCATTTCGATACTAACTTCCTTTCGTCCTCTTTTTAGGGGAAGACCTCTTCGGGGAGGGCAGTGTAGATGTGCCCTTCGGCTCCGTGTTGGGTCCTGGCGGCGACACGGAGGTGGCTGATTTTGAAGAAGAAATATTTTCGGGTGTCGGCTCGCCTGTCGATGAGGTCCCGATATCTCAAGAGGAGGATGAGCCTGTCATTGTGACAATGTCTCCTTTGAGTATGCTGGTATCTTCGTCCGGTGTTGGCTCTTCTTCTTTTGTCGCACCACCTGTTGAGGCGACCGCCGTGGCAACATCGTCTGCGGTTGTTCTCGGAGGGGGATTCGCCAATATCGAGGCCACCCCCAGCGTCCATTCGGATCTAGCTGCGCTGATCGAGCAATTCACCGGCATCTTCTACACCACTTTGAAAATGTTAATATCAATGGTGTTGACGAAGAATTTGAGCTTTGCGTCGCTGAAGAGGTCCTCCCAGTCCGCGATAATGCCGATCCGAGAATTTGATGACACTGGGCTAGCTGAAACGCTGGAGGAGATAGTTAATGGTTTGGAGCAACCCATTAACGAATACTTACAGCTAGATCAAGACAATGTTGAAGATCTGGTCCAGGCTAGATACGACTCCATGACTGCGTGGCTTGCCAAACAGATGGAAGGCATAAATAAATCCATCTAGACACATCAGCAGGAGATGGATGAAGGAAAAGTCGTCCTGGAGGAGACCATTGCTCTTCGAACGAAGTGCCAGGCCAAGCACGAAGGGAATGTAGCGAGGGTCCTCAGGCTGGAAATGAAACTCGCTCAGGCAAAAGAGTGGGCTTCTCAGTCGTTGGAAGCTCTAGTTATGGTGGATAGCCGATTGGGCGCAGCACAACAGAACTTGTCGTGTGCAGATGTTGCCCGTGCTAGTTTTCTTCGGGCTAGTGCCGAACTGTCCCTCCTAAGCAATGATGAGGCACAGCTGGAGTGGGCTCGCCATGATATCTTGGATTCCAAGACTGAGAGGATGGCCGCACTGGCATAGCAGCTTCGCAACCTGACTGCTCCCCCAAAATGATGTACTTTTGCTTTTGCTTTTCAATGTACTTCCGCTCCTTTTGGGAAATAATAAAGAGGCTTTCATCTGACTTTGTAGACCCATCATTTTGGAATGTAAATGACAGGTTTGGGTGAAAGTGATATCAGAGGTAATATGAACGTGATATAATCTTGGTAAGTTTTAGCAGGATATATCTATTCAGAGGTTATATGGACATGATAAAATACGATCCAACTAGTTTCATTTTGGAAGTAGTTTTGTCAGAATGAGGTTTTCGCCATATTCCACTTGAGCAGAGGAGGTTAAGCATAGTACCTTTTTAGGAATTTTCCATTGATAGGAGCCATTAGCAGGTCTCCATTAGGCTGGGCTAACCTGTAAGCGTCGTTTAAGAACGTCGTCTCGATCACATAAGGCCTTCCCATTTGGGCTGGAATTTGCCCTTACTTCTGTGAGTAAGAATCATCGGCCTTCTTACAGCTAAAACTAGCTCGCCGACTTTAAACACCCTTTCCTTCACTTTTTGATTAAAAGTCCTGGAAATGCGTGCTTGGTAGAGAGCGATGCGCTGTTGAGCTTGGAGGCGTTTCTCGTCTAATCCTTCCAGCTCTTGAAGTCTTAACTGGTCATTCTTTTCTTGAGTCAACCCATTAGCCACGGCTATCCTGAGTGACGGGATTTGGATCTCGATGGGGAGAAACGCTTTGCTTCCGTAGACTAATGAGAATGGGGTGCAACCTGTCGGTGCTCGTACCGTTGTGCGGTATGCCCAGAGACATCCTCCCAGCTTCTCATTCCAATCCTTTTTGTTCGAAGAGATGAACTTCTTCAAGAGCTTGATAATGTTTTTGTTGAAAGCTTCCGCCAAACCATTAGCAGCAGGATAATATACCGTAGAGGCGATATTTTGTATCCGATTTCTATCGTAAAATCGATGAAACGCTTGGCTGATGAATTGAGGCCCATTGTCATGGATTATCCTTCGGGGTATCCCGAAGCGGTAAATAACGTGATGCTTGATGAAGTTGATCATATTAGATGCCTTCACCTCAGCAAGAGGGATCACCTCTGCCCATTTGGAGAAGTAATCCATGATGGCCAGTATGAACCGGTGACCTCTGGAAGAAGATGGGTGAATAGGACCAATGATATCCATACCCCATGCTTCGAAAGGCCAGGATGCAACCGTAGGATATAGATATTTAGAAGGTTGATGGATAGAGTCTGCGTGGACCTGACAGGCTCTGTAGTGTCTTGCATACTTTATTGCATCTGTGATCATAGTAGGCCAGTACTAGCCCATTCAAGTATACCTTCGCCTGCATCAGTGCTTCGCTCAGGGCTAGACGAGTATCTTGAGAGAGCCTGAGTAGCTCGAAGATGGACAACCTGGCTGGTGTATTAGCCAGTTGGGCTAGGATGTCGAAGTTGTATGACTTCTCTAAACCTTTGTTTTGAATATTTTCACAGGTTTATCAAAGCGCACTTCTTTTTGCTTTCCTTTGTCCGCCGTAGTTGGTCTTGAAGGACCGACCTCTGGTACGACGGATTCCGATTCTGAAGGCTTGGCAGCTGAAGCGTCTGCCGTTGCATCTTCTTGGCTGGCTCCATAGTCCTGGAGGTAGGCTTTCCCTAAGCGGGTTCCAATAGCCAAGACCTCGTCTTCTGATGCCGAGTGTACCGTAATCATGTGACACGGTTTATGCTTTGAGTTCTTTTTAGACTTAGCCTTAGCAGCTTGAGTCTCTTTCTCGATATCTGGCACCAGATTTGGATAAACCTACATAGTCTCACCTCGCTGGGTAGTTAGTAGTAGCAGGTCATGATTTTGACCTCTAGCTGGGGGAGATTAACGATGTTCATCGTCGTCCGAAAAATGGGCGTAACACCGTCCGGGATCTCTTGGGGAGGCAGATTGCCAAATTGCAGGAAGATCATGTTGGCAGTGACCGTCTTCTCGCTGTTGCGCAGAGTGACGGCCTTGGCATCGATCAGCTCCTGGATCTTCCTTTCAGTATATAGCACGCCTTTGTGGGGTGGTGTATGTACCTATGGAAGATGCAGTACTTGGGATTGTTGGTACTGCCGGCCTCATTGGGCCGTCTCACCTCAGGAAGGGTAATCTTGCCGCTTTTGATGAGATATTCAAATATGCTCGGAATATCGTCGTCGTCGAAAGAGTACACTTCAATGGGCCTGGAAGTCCCAGGTTTCGTCTGCGTGGTAGCCACCATCTTTTGCCTGGACGTGTTGATTGCCAGAGCTTCTTTACCCTTGGAACCCCGAGGATGGTCGATGTTGGAGGATGACCTCTTGCCTTTATCGGAGGCCGAGATCATGATGCCATTATCGTGCGCCTTCTGACTATTATCCTCCGCGGCCACCACTGAGATAATGAACGAGGGCCAATCACGGAACTGATATGGTCCTGTGAACATCGAGATCACGGGGAGAAGGTTCTTTCTGCAGATGTCGACCAGTGCCGAGTCTGGGACTCCTGGAGGCATTTGCAGAGTGGCTTGACGAAAATGTTCGATGAAAGTGCGAACATTCTCCTTTTCCTTCTGCCTGACTTCGATGAGAGAGGACATAGACATGTCCATCCCTCCCTCGTAGAATCTTGTGAAGAACAAAGCCTTAAAGTCTTCAAAGGAAGTAATGCAGTTGTCCGCCAGACTTCGGTACCACTGGTAAGCTACCCCCAAGAGACAGCCTTTGAACACCCGAGTGAGGAGGGCGTCGTTCCCTTGTAACAATACTGTCATTATGCTAAAGTAGTTCATGTATTGACTCGGTGATGTTTTTCCCTCGAACAAAGCCATAGTCTGTGGTTTGTATCTAGGAGGGAAAGGGACCCCTTCCCAGATAGCTGGGTAAGGTTGGTTAATTCCCAATTTCTTGAGCTGATCTTTGTGCTTGAGGGCATCAAATTGGGCTTTCAACTCCCGTACTGCCTGCATCGGATCTTCAACCGGTAGCGGGACCACGGGGTAATGAGGAATCGATTGCATCGCGACTCCGACGGAAGGTAGTACATTCTCCGAGTGAGGAAGCGGAGGAACTGCTGACTCTTGATCTAGAGAAGGCTCTTGGATCATGTTGGATGGTGGTAAGTCCACCCCCACGTGTATCTGAGTTGGAGGGGCCGACGCTAGAGCCATGGCAGCTGCATGTTGAGTTAGCATCATCTGGTGCATGTTTTCCAACATGGACTACATTTCTTTCAGAGATGTCTCCAGGGTAGTAATACGCTGCTCAGTGTTCCCGGATGGGGAAGCTTCCTCGTGTTCATCTCCAATGGCATAAACTCCCATCTCCTTGGGTGTCATTGAAAGATTAGTATAGGTCTCTGTAGAAGTTGACTCTATACTTCCGGCGTCTGATTCGGGAGACTGGCGACCCCCAGCATCGGAATCAGAAGAGTACGAAGCTAGTTGTTGTGACCTTGAACGAGTATTTTGGAATACCCCAGCTCCGGTATTCCTAAGAAGCATGTTAAATCTCCTTCGGCTCGGAGTTCTAGAGGGATGACGTCTTGAGCCCGACCCTCCTCTAGGTATGTGTGAAGCCATGTTCACAGATGCATGCGTGGGCTCTTCTTCCTGGAAAGACGGAGAGTAGCTCAACCGGTCAAAAACCGACCGTTTTGCTTCAGAACAGCAACAATTAATTACAATCCTATGACTATTACAACAGTGCTCGCTAGGAGGCATAATAGACATGCTGGAAGATCCCCTCTCCTTGCGCTTCTGGATCAGATAATTGCGCAGGTCAGTAGGAGTTACAGAAGAGGAAGATGATGGCTTGTTCCTTTGCTGGCGTAAAGGTCGAGAAGTTGAGTAGTCCGCCGCTTGCTTTCCCTTGCGTAGTTTGCAGTGATCATCTGCTTTTCTACGGAAGACAGATGCATTTTTACGCGCGGAGCACGTTTGTGATTCCTGATTTGGCGCTGAGGCATCATCAGAAATTTTGTTTATTCCGCCAGGGACGAGAGACTGAAATTTACGCGCAGAGCGTGGTTTAGGCTCCTGGACTAGCGCTGAGGCATTGTAAGAAGTTTCGTCTGTTCCGCCAGGGACAGGAGACTAAAATTTATGCGCAGAATGCAGAGTATACTTCTGGGTTAGCGCTGAGGCTTTGCCAGAAGTTTTGTCGTCCCTGCCAGAGACAGGCGACTGAATTTTACGCGCAAGGCGCGGATTATACTTCTGGGTTAGCGCGGAGGCTTTGCCAGAAGTTTTGTCGGTCCTGCCAGAGACAGGCGACTGAATTTTACGCGCAAGGCGCGAATTATACTTCTGGGTTAGCGCTGAGACTTTGCCAGAAGTTTTGTCGGTCCTGCCAGAGACAGGCGACTGAATTTTACGCGTAAGGCACAGAGGGAGCAAAGCTAGAACCTCATTGATCAGAGAGATCGGAGAGTCCACAGGAATAGTAGAGGATGTCTTGGGCATCTAGACCTTGCGCAGCTTCCTGTTGCTTTGGACGAAGAGGGAGTGAGAGCTACCCCCTGCTCAAAGCATATCTTCGTAGGCCGACTGGTCGAACTGGACGACCAGTATTTTCTTCACGGATCCCATGGATACCGCATTGTATTGAGCAATAGCTTCCTCATCAGAAGAGAAAGATGTCCCCAGCAGAGTCGCCATCTTGTTTAGGATGATAAAAGAGAAAAGATTTGATATGCAAAAAATGAGGTCTTGTACGAAGACTCGCCCTTCTTTTATGTTTACAAACAAGATTGTACAAATTTAATCCTATACGAGGATGTCTAAGTATAATTTATTTAATCTGGGTAAATATTGCTATAGGTGTTTGATCTGCAGTCGATTACTTTAGCCCTTGGATCATACGATGTTGAAGAAGTACCGTGGAAGACAGGAAGCAGCTTCGAAGGTTGCTAAAGAGGGTGGATGCTCGATGCCAAAGTCGTTGATCCCTTCTCTTTGCCTGAACTCTGGATTCTACTCTCTCTCTATCTCTCTCTTGACCGTTTAACCTTCGATCTTTGCGACCGTTGGATCTGATACTGGATTTCTCGGTCAATTTTCGACCTCTTTTCTCCAATTTTTTGACCTTGTTCCTCGTTGATAGAGGTCTCTATTTATAGAGTTTTAGTGACAGTGACCACACAGTCGGCGTAGAAACTGAGTAGTGGAAAGTACATCACCCTTTTATACGACGGTTTAAAATAACCAATGCCTGCATATAAATGACCTTTTGAGTGAGCATGTGACGCGAGTCCAGCTAAGGGACAGAACACGTATATCTGCTACGAAGATCATGGCGTAGAAGCCACGTAAGTAGTTATCCCTTGTGTAGAAGAGGTTGGCGTAGAAGCCAAATGACTGTCACCATTGCATAGAAGCCAAGTAGGCAAAGAAGCCGAGTGGGCATAGAAGCCAAGTAGGCATAGAAGCCAAGTAGGCATAGAAGTCGAGTGGTCATAGAGGCCGAGTGGGCGTAGAAGCCGAGGAAGCGTAGAAGCCGAGTGGGCATAGAAGCCGAGTGGTCATAGAGGTCGAGTGGGCATAGAAGCCGAGTGGTCATAGAGGCCGAGTGGGCATAGAAGCCGAGCAGGCGTAGAAGCCGAGACGATGTGGACATTTTAGCCAAAATTACGGCTCTTGGAGATATAATCAAATCTCTTGCATTAAATGTAGAGATCTGCCCCCATCCCGCACCTTAAATGTAGAGGCTTGTCTTTAAGATTTGCCATCATTCTGCACATTAAAAGCAGATACGCGCCTCGAATCCTGTACAACGAGTGACTGCTGATGTGGCAATCTGTTTGCCTTCTGCGGAGCTTAAAAAGCTCACGTCTGCCTGTGTAAAACTGGGCGACGTACTCCCTTATATGCGTAAGAGTAGTTTACGCAAAGGGGATGTCACTAAACGATGGTTCGGTGACATTTAATCAAATCTCTGCATTAAATGTGTAGATCCGCCTTTATCCCGCTCATTAAATGAGGAGGCGTATTTTGAAGGCCTGCCACCCTTCTGTGTATCAAGTACAGAGACGTGCCTTGGGCATCTGTCAGTATTCGGCACTTTAAGTGCAGAGACGTGCCTCGAAAAACTGTCACCGCTCTGCGCATTAAATGCAGAGACGTGCCTCGAGCCCTGTACGAAGTGCATCTTTTGACGTGGCAGGTTGTTTGTCTTCTGCGGAGCGTAAATAGCTCACATCTACTTGTGTAAAACAAGGCGGCGTATTCCTTCGTATGTGTAAAAGTGGTTTACGCGAAGGAAATAGCAGTAAATGACAGCCTGGGTTGCAGTGCCGCGCCATCATGATACCCGTCGCTTGGGTTGTCGTGCAGTACTCTTTGTCAAGAGTCTAGACGTCAGGTTAATTGCATGATCTGACAGGTTCATTTCGAAGAATACGAAGCATTCCTCGTACACTTCAATGCTGCATTGAAAGCGGATGAGTTTTACGCCATATAGGCGATAAAGCACCATGTTTACGCCGAAGCAGCCTGGACATACTGCCTTACGCGGATGGTCCTTGAGCCTATATTTTTATGCTGTGCTCAACGGAAAAGCTCTGTTGCACGTTTAATGGCTCTGAGGTCCTTTGTTTATGCTGTCCCGCATCAATATGCTGCGTATAGCTATCCAGCGTATTTTTTATGCTTCTACAATAGTTCTCCAATACTATCAAACTATGAGGGGTTAGGTTCAGTCCTAATTTTCAATTTTTGGTTTTCTATTGATTCCTCAATACTAGGGTCAAACATTATGGTAAAACTTCTAGCTAACTCTAGTAGTCTCTATACTACTCTCAAGTCTTCATAATACATCAAGGGGTAATGGTAAACCAATCTATAGATGAGGAATTCTAGGGTTCACTAGATATTCTAAACTTAGTGGTGTGTCAACACTCTAGTGGTACTCTTAATAGGAAGGTTACCTTACTTATCACCTAACAATAGGGACTTATATATTCTAGGAGGGGCTATACGCAAGGAATTATTAGGGAAGTACATAAATCGAGCAGGATACAATTATTCAAATAGAATGGATTGGATGGAGAGCGGATCATAGTCAATTGTGGATGAGATCCTATACTCTATTCCTAGGTGCAGGCTTGTTCGATACAGTAACGTAACCAAGATAATATGCTCTTGACCTGCATAGGCCACCACAAAAATATGTCACTCCCCAGTCCCAAAAATACGTAGGACTAGGACACGTAAGCATGACAGCCGCATGGATAGGGCAACTCCAATATATAGAAACCAAACCCATACGTACGCTGTAATATGAATATCAAATCCACAAGTAGTATAAATCTATCACAAGTCACAGGGAATAATCTAAATCTCATCCACGAAAATCAAATATAGATAAATAACCAGTATCTATAAAATTAGATCTCAATGAAAAGTATCTAAGGATGATAGTTGGATGGAAACAAATCCACTACCAACTCGAATGGAAAAGTACAATACAATAAACATAATATAAGAATACTAGCTAACGACCACGAGGCTCGAAGAGAAGACATCCTCGAAACATATGTAACCATCTGAATCTGCGCTCCTGCGAATACTCAACAACAGATACACCTGGAAGGGCCAGGTCCTCAAAGGAACATAACAAGATACATAAAAACATGCCAATAAAGTACTGAAATAAATATCCAATGGGTCGCCTAACTATCTAAGTGAATGCAGTTAAGAACAACTTTCCCCACAAGTGAGCTATCTGGCTGAAAACTGGGATTGGCATGGTTCTCTCGGAGATCCAGGGGCTTAAAAGGCACGTCGTCTTTTGAACGCTGGAGGCCCGCCTGATAATATATAATATATAGTGGTCATCACCACCCGTATCTCCGGCGGAGAATTCGGGCACACAATAGAAAAAGTACAAAGGAGCTCAAATGCGATACTTGTTGTTCTCCCCACCCCATGCTCTAAGCATGTCACATCTATGACACGATTTGGTTCATAGCCTATCTTTAGTACCCTAGCCCAATCCTGCAACCAAATAAGGACAAGAATTGGACCACCATACTACAATAGGCTATGTCTATGGACCTCTAATAACTGCTAAGTCTTCTAACATACAAAGTTTCTATTAGCAGTTATCCCTAACGCACGGCCCATACGTACAGGAGGCCAGACCTGTCATGCAGTCCGTGATCTATATGAGACTCACACTCGTATAACAATTATGTCACGGCCAATGAACCTAATCATGCTACATAATAATGGGGCGGTCTCATAAACAAGGTCAATGCATATACATAAATAAAAATATATCGCGACGACACCGTCGCGCGTATTTTATACAACAAAAATATATGAACTAAAGACAGAATATAAAGATGCATGCAATATATGGAATATAAATAATAGTACAATGGCAAGGTATACTTGCCTGCTCTAAAAAATGATGAAGTCGTAACTCAAGGCATCGTCCGATCTACCCGTCACATAAATTAAACAAGTTAGGTTACAAAAGTGGGTGAATAGGTTCCTCCATTTTAATTAATTTTTTATTTCTGAATAAATAACCTAAAATAGTATTTCAATCTTGTTATAATCTGATTTTATTGTTAAACTCTAATTTTGGTCCAAAGAAAGTCAAATTTACGAATTTGTGATCCGTGGCACGCAAATCTAGGCAATCCGTTGACCAAAAAATCAACCTATTCAAATCCTGGATTTGTGTGTGGAATTCTATAGATTTCAATGCTACATAAACACCGGAATCGACGGTTTTATAAAATCACAAGTCGGTAAAGAGTTATGTCCACAAGGGCGCACAGATGATAGTTTTCGGTAGTTTCCTATTTACGTCTACGTTGCACAAATTTTATAGTAGAATAAACTTGTACATTAAATTCTGGAAAAATACTTTTCTATAAGTTCATCATGTCAGCTTTCTAAAACTTTAAACGGCTCATAATTTCGAGTTCTAGATCTCACGAAATCTCGAAAATACCAAAATGCGTCTGATTTCGGACAACTGGCACTTTTAGAATTTTCTGAAAATATAGGTTCTGAAATTATTAAAATAATTTAAATATTCAGAAAACTAACCTTGATATGGTTCTAACAAAAAAACTGGAGCGCGTTTGGAGTCCGGAGCTAGGAGATATCGTCTTTTTAAGTCGTCATAACTACTAGAAAATGAGGCTGAATTTATGACAAATTTTGACTGTTTTTGGACGAAAAAGAGAGGAGTTTAGGGATGAAACATATGAAAGATGAGTTTATTCCATAAGTCTAATAGGTATTTATAATGGTGAAGATTGTTTAATTGAATAAGACTATGATTGGCTAATTTGGATATGATTAGGATCAGTTTAAATATGGATAGGATATGCATGAAGTTGCTTTCCTAGTAGGCTCAGGATTTGAATTAATTTAAAAAATAGAGTTTGAGGTTATCTCAATAATTTATAATCTTAAATAGAATTAAAGATAATGCAAATAATTTATATAATCTTATTAATATCTATTAACACTAAATTAGCATATATCTAATATTAATACTATATATATCCAAATAAATTCTAAATAATTTCAAAAATCTAAATAAATTTCTTAAAATTCTAAATAAATTACCGAAAAATATAATTAAATATTTTTACCTAAAATAAATATTTGGTAGGAACAATATGCAAGTATGGTCTTATAGTAAATCATGGAAGTCCTTGAAATTTAGGTTCCCTATGTTTTAATTACCTAAAAATTCTAAAAAAATCTCCAAAAATCTAAAATAGCCTAAAAATGATTCTAAATAAATATTTATATAAGTAAATATACAAAAATAATTTATTTTCTAATTAACTAAGAGAATACTCTGAAGAAATTCAATATCTATAATAAATATAATAATATAAAATATACATAAAATACCTATTTTGGGTGAGGGAGTTTACATCAACTGATACTAGTATAAACCCTAACCCTAACCCCAGGTCAAAAATCCTACTTATATCTTAACTATTATCAACTAATACTAATATAACACTTTAAAACCCAATTTTAAAATATATCAGTCAATATTGGGTTATTTTATGTCGGTTAATATATCGGTCTTTAACCCAGTATATCGACCGATATTCTCACAAATAATCAACATATCGTGTCGATGTGTCATTTTTCTTGTGAAAATGATAGTACGTTATTTTTCTTGTGAAAATGATATATCGACATCTATAACACTAGCAAGAGTGCGAAGAGCTATAATTGTCATGGCAGGGTCACTTTGTACATCATTGTTCCTCTAGGAGTTTGCACTTGGGATAAGATCAGATTGAATACATGATGGTTGTGTTCTCTAACAACGGGAACAAGTCCTTTCCTCGGGCAAATTACAGCAGTAAAATATGAACAAACAGATACACATTCAGCTTTACACTTAAACTTTTACTCGACCAAGTTGGACTTTCCATAGTGAGAATTAAATTGCAGAAGTGAACTATGAACAAACCCTAACCCTAACCCGAGGCCAAAAACCCTAACCCTAACCCAAGGTCAAAAACCCTAACCCTAACCCTAACCCAAACCCTAACCCCAGGTCAAAAACCCTAACCCTAACACTAACCTGAGGTCAAAAACCCTAACCCCAGGTCAAAAATTTAACCCTAACCCCAGGTCAAAAACCCTTATCCTAACCTTAATCCTAGGTCACATGTGTGTGTTGTGTCAGTGTGTGTATCGTATCTGTGTCAGTGTCTGTAACGTGTGTGTGTCATGTCAGTATCAGTGTCATGTGTGTCCTGTGTGTGAGAGAGAGAGAGAGAGAGAGAGGGTTTACCTAGAGGGGGAGGAGGAGGAGGAGGGGGGAGGACGCGGCCGGAGGGGGGTCGCCGGGAGGGAGGAGGGGGCGCCGGAGGGAGAAGGGGAACCGGAGAGATCGTTGACGCGGGTTTCAAATTTGGGAGAGGGAGAGGGAGAAGGAAAGAGCGAAAGAAATGGGGGGAAGCAGCCCTAATTAAAAAAAAAATTAGCGACGTTTAGCGACGTCACTAATGACGTCGCTAAGTTAGCGACGTCTGACACATCGCTAATTACGTCGCTAAATGTCCAAAAGATATATGTCGCTAAACGTCGCTAAATAAAATATTTTAGTGACGTTTAGCGACCTAAATTAAACTTATAGCGACTAATCTTTTAAAAACTGAATAAAAGTCGCTAAACGTAGCTAAATATCGCCAATTAGCGACGTCTAGCGACGGTTTTATGGAGTCGCTAAATTAGCGACGTTTTATTTGTCGTCGCTAAAAAACGTCGCTAAACCCGCTTATTCTAGTAGTGTTTTTTAATCGCCTTGAACCCGTACTAGTATTCTATCACCTCCTCCTTGAATTCTTTGTTATTGTTTCCCGTCTTCTCCTATTTCGGAAAGACGAACGCTCGTGCTTGGTATAAGTTTGATACACGGAGAGTACTAGATATATCCCATTGGCCAATCACATTACCTTGTGACTATCTTTTGTAATTAAGGGCACACCACATGTGAGATATTTTGTGTGTTAAAAAAACTTTTAAGGATTGAATAACACGATTAAATAATTTGAGGAATATTTTTTTTAAATGTATAGCCTTATATGATAGATGGGTAAATTCTAAGTTGGGCAGAAGTTGCATTGTCAACTTGAGGTAATTTTTTTTAGATTTTGATCAAGTAAGATTAGATTAAGAGATTTAAGTCCTTTTAATTTTGGAAATTTTTAGAAGAATGATTAAGACAATGGAGATTTAATAAATTTTGAAATCTTGATATTGCGGACCAAATATTTATACTTTGAGCACATGATTTAAATTTTGAATATTAAAGATTGAATCAACGATTTAAATCTTGAGTAAAATAAATAGAACTCTAAACATGAACATTGGTGGATTGAGTTCAAAATTTTATAATTTGATGATTTGAATTAAAAGTTGAATTTTTATTGTTGGATCATTTATTTAAAATATTGAGGATGGAAATTGAGTTTAAAATTTGAAGAGTACGAAATTTTTAAGTTGAGAATAGGAATAAGATTTGATTAGAATTGTTTATTATTCAAAGTCTAGAGAATATTATGATAGTTAAAAATTGTGATGTAAATTTTGATGTGGGATGTCAAATAGATTTGAATTAGATTTGGATGTTGATTATTTAAAAATAGAGAAGAGATTACGATTGATTGAATTTTGATTTGAACAATGGTTATTTTAATTTTGAAGTGATTACGATGAATTTGAATAGATTTAGTTATCTAAATTTTGGAAAAGATTGCGATTAACTTGCCCTATATTCGAATGTGAAGGATTTAGCAAATCATACCTTATTTTTAATTTTGAGGACGAAATTCTTTTAAGTTGGGTAGATTGTAAACCCCCTCACTCAAAAATAGGTATTTTGTGTGTATTTTGTATTTCTTGTATTTGTTTTAGATTATTTTTCAAATAAAATAAAATCCAATAATTTTATTAGGACACTTCACCGTGGTTTGGACATTAATAATATAGGATGGTCCCAAAATGTGTATCGCCCTCCATAGGAAGTAGCCTACACAGGAGACACTACCTATAGGATCTTTTCGTGGAACAGAAATTCGATCCCTTGGTGTCAGTATGACATTAGTGTAACGACCATAGATTAATTGTTATAATTTAGATATTATATATATAATTTAATTGTGTTTATTTTCTAATTCTAATTTTTCTATAATTAGCATCCCATAATTTCTCGTGCCAAATTAGGCAAATTCTCTTTTTGTAAGATGTCCATATTATTTACTATTATCCTATTTTGTGGATAACCATTTAGTTATTTACTTAGTTAATTAGATAATATAATTATTTAATTTATTATAACTAAATAAATATATAATTATTAATTATTAATTATTTTGGGTGTAGTATTTTATTAAAGCTTTATAAAGTAATTTTCTAGAATTTATTTTATGTGCAAATATTATTTTAGGTTTTTATAACCTCATATATATATGTGAATATATATAAATAAATATAATACTAATAATAATAAATATAAATATAATAATAATAATAGTAATAGTAATAGTAATAGTAATAGTAATAATAATAAAAAGAAAACAAAAAGAAAACAAAAGAAAGAGGAAGAGAAAATAAAAAAATAAAAAAAATAATATTAAAAAAAACTAAAACTAAAAACTAATTCCTAACGAACCTCTCCTAATCCTATTCCTATACAAACCCATTCCCAGAACTCTTCAGCCGCATACCCCCTCCCAGACCTCTCCCTCTCTCTCTCTCTCTCTCTCTCTCTCTCTCTCTCTATATATATATATATATATATATATATATATATATATATATATATATATATATATAAGTAAACCAAAACCTAACCCTACCCCAGCCCCGCGCCTCCGACCAACGCCGACCGGCGACCTCGCCGCACCGGTCGGCGATACTGCACAGCAGCCTCCGCCCCGCACCGCCATCCACCTCCGCCCACGCGCGGCCTACGCACGTGCACAGCAGTGCAGTCCGAGCCCATCTTCAAGGTGATATATCTCCATTTTTGATTATTTTTATGAGCGGTTTATCCATGTACGTTCACAACCTAACCCTCTAGGATTTTTATTCAAGCGGGACGGGTTTTTGTGTCCCGGATTGGTCGAAAAACCGACCAAAAAATGGCCGAAAACTAACCAAAAATAGTCCAGAAATTCGACCCCAAAACTCCATGTTTATGCCTAATTTGCCACCAACCTGTTTAATATTTTTAAAATCTAATTGAAGGGTTTTCTTCTCGATATAATCAAGAATTTTCTGTTCTTTTAGTTTTTATTAATTCATTCTACGTGTTAAATTATTCGGCCTCCAAAACGGCCAAATACTTGATTCTTTTTAAATTAAAATTTTGTGATACGGAGTGCGCCCCGCCAAACAGGACCGCCTTATCGCATACCAATTGCACCGAAAGACGCGTATGGTATATCCTGATGTGTGGGCTTTCACAAAAGTTGATTCGGACATGTGTGTGCGTCGAAATCAACCCGTATCCGTAAAAAATCCCTATATCACAACTTTTGCAAACCATCACCCCATTTTGCGTACGCTCGTCGGAATATGACAAAACTTGAGCCATTAGATCGTGGTATCACGTTGGTCCTGTGACCCAAGTTTCACGCGATTCGGAGATAGTTGACCAAGCCGCATATTCGTGGGCCCCACGGTTTGACTTTAAGGGCAAATTTGTGATTGGCTCACCAGAATCCAAAATTGGATATACCGTTGAGTTCACATCATCGTTTAGAATTTGTTTGACCTATAATTTATCCCATTTAGAGACCTTTACCTCTGGCACATATTTCGGTGCAAAGTGGCCCATATGTGGACCCACTTTGACCTGAAATTACCGTTTTGCCCCTGTGTCTAAATTAGACGAAATGATAGTATTTCCTAGCTAACTCGCTGATTCCGGGAATATTGGTGATATTTATTTCAGCATCCAGAGATGTTCATTCGGAGGCCATAATTTTTGATCCTCTATACTTGACACCTGGACGTTATACTACGCAGCTTTCTTGCCAGACAAGTATACCTTGCCATTATACTATGATTTATATTCCATATGGTGTATGTATTTTATTTCTGTCATTTAGTTCATATATTTTAACTACTATATAAATGGCGCGTCCAAGAATAACTTGGGTGCAACGACGGTGGCATCGTATTTTGTCTTTATTATATATTATGCATGTCGACCTAGTTTTATGAGACCACCACATGATTTAGAGGCATCATTATATTTTATTTAGCAGTGACACATTTCTTACACAAGTTGTGAGTCTCATATAGATCACGGACTTACGTATTGACGGATCATCAGTATGTATGGGATATGCGATAGAAAATAACTGCTAATAGAGATATGTTAGAAGACTT